>JAWNNO010000994.1:0-24208 GCA_035044985.1 Lordiphosa fenestrarum | reverse complement strand
TCTGCAGTACAAGTCAAAAGACATTAAACGACTATGACGCTCGCGTTCTGGAGGGAACCTTTACCCATACTGAGGTGAAAGTGGCCATCTTGAGAAAGAGGAAAGATTAAAGCAATTAGGAGATAACTTTCGCTCCTTCCCTTTGTCTAACTGTCTCTAGCCAATTGTCAATAGATGGCGCTTAACATTTACGATATTCATAATTCAAATCGAATTTTTACGGTCGATTGTTACCAATACAAGCGTTACAACCAACACCCCGCAACTAAAGTCCAGAGATACATCAGTTCTAGATGGGAACCGAATGCATATCTCAACCCGAGTTGAGACATACATCACCTCCAAATAAGACCACGCTCTGTTAGATCGTGCGTGAACGCGAACTTACAAAGATCAAACAAAAAAAACTAAACATAGGTAATTATTGAAAAGAATGATTAATTAAACATATATAAAGAGGAAAACCTCTCAGTAACAAGGAAGATAAAAACTAAAGAAAAATAAACCTTATATTAAACACATGAAAGTAAGGGCCAATGGGCTAACCATCAAAAGGATGTCCTAAGGAACTCTAATGGGAAGGAAGGAGTCAAAACGAAAAGAAAAAGATTGAGCAAAAACTCTTTTGCAATTCAATTAAATTTATTTAGTGGTCAACCATGCAAGGGGCACGTTCAGCGAAGAAAAAAAACTCACAGAAATAATTATTTTAAAAAAATATGATCTGAAACATTTGTTTAAATATAAAAAATAATGGCAGAAAAAAATTGAACTTTTTTTTTCCGGACTAGCCGGTCACTTACCCCTTTACATCCCTCGATGAAAGCGCTTTCATGTTGCTGGGGGGCGTGTTAGAAAAATTTGTAAAATAACCCAAAAAAAAAAATGTTTATCAATGGATTTAACTGGATTTCTTTGGCCAACACCAAGCGGACAAATAACAAAAAAAAATTAAAATGGGCGACAAAAAGATTTAATTAAGCAAAACAAAAAAACTTAAGAACGAACCGAGGCACCGGAAATAGTGAACGCCCGTTCCAGATCGGCCGTGTTAATATATCTCCGTTTTAAGGAGTGTTTATTAAGAAGATACAATTTTAGAGCCAATTGCGCTGCCGCTATAATGACCCACACCACTATCCAAAGCGTTAGGTCTTCTATGTGACCCGTATGGTCGACTCGTTACCTCCCATTTGAGATGCAATGGTAAGGGAAAAACTAAATCAAAATTATTACGAAAGAAAAATTTGAACTATTAGGTCTAAAAAAACCAAAATATTTAGAAAGACAAAAAGGAAAAAAACGAACAAGAAATAGACACTTAATTATGTAAACTATAACTATTCTGTCATCGCTCTGCAATCCGATAGCGTCTAGTAATCCAGCGTTGAAAAACTTTGATAGCTCGGAACATATTCCACAAATGGGGTGGTTAGACACCAGGTTCTAATAGCTTGGTTTTGAGCAGCTCCTGGCCAACGATCCATCGACAATCTTGATCACTTCACACACACAATTTCAAATCCGCTTTGCTTGGAATTATTTACCATTTATTTGATTAAGGTGAGCAGCCCCGTCTTGTAAATTAAATTAAGTCAAATTACACTTTATTGTTTTGACTTAATTTTGCATGAATTAAGGGTTGTTGTTGTTGATGCCACTACCGACGGCTGAAGCTAGCTTAATTGTAGTCCGCCCTCGACACGAATGTCACATAAAAAAATATTTATTTTTACACCGAGGAACCAAGCACTTTTGTGTCTATGGGTGGGTTCCTTTTTGTTTTTATAAACCACACAGGGCCAATTCTTGGTTCGCTTCACAAAAAAAATTGTTTTGTTTTTATTACACATTATTGTCCAAACCGTTCCGATTTGCAGTTCATTGACGATCGACGATTTCCCAAGGCCATTTCATCTCCCAATTTCCATCATTAACAGGAATCAGGTTGCTTTGGTTGACACAATCTTTGCCGTTGGGAAGGGTCGACCAACGAATACCTTTTTTTATATCCCAAAAGAAGTCAAACATTCACGGGAGTTTTTACCAAATAAGAGCGTACATAACATATCGGAGTCGGCGATGCCGCAAGGCATGGAGCGAATTCGAAAAAAAGGTACGCCACATTGACCATTAATCCAGTAGTTTTTGAGTCGCATATTCTTCCGACGAGCTAACCGGGCTCATTTCTTTTCGGTAGGTCTTTGCCAAACGTGTGGCCTCGACCCATAACCCTGAGATTAAGAGTCTCATAAATTTCTCTTTTTCCGGGCTTAAGTGGCTTAAGTCGAACGTCGCATTATTTGGACTTTTATGCCGCATATGGGTCTTTGGCGTGGTATACGCCAATACATTTCCCGGAACGGTTTCCTACCTCATAGAGTGACTTACCCTTCTTTTTAAAGATTATGCATTTTACTCTATAAGGGCCTAGTTTGGCGTTATAAACGCCTGCTCTGCTTAAAATTCATTCTGTCTACTACCTGTCCCACGGCATATTCTACTTTTCTGCAACGGGTAGTATACACCTTTTCCTCCTGTCGGTGCATACGCTCGAGTTCCTGGCTAATTTTCTGTCTGATTAGTTGAAGCTTGTCAGGTAAAAACAATTCTTGTTCGCCAGATTGTATTCCACCTAGTCGTCGTAGGATAGGATAGGCACTCCCATGTGTCACCAATCTGTTCCCAACCATGGCATAGTATGGCTCCAAGCCAATCGCGGAATGCCAAGCACTCCGCAAGGCGCAAACGATGTGGCTGAGATGTGAGTCCCAGCTCTTCTGATCTCTTCCAATTGAACTTCTTAACATTTGTAAGACAGTTGTTTACCAGTTCCGAAGCATTCGATTGCGGAGAGTAAAACCCAGTCCTCACGTGCCGAATCTCATATCTGCTAAGTAACTCTGCAAAGGTTTGAGAAACAAACTACATGCCGTTATCAGAGTGTATGAATTCGGGCACCCCGAATTGAAGAAAAATTTGTATTTCCAAGAACCGTACTACCTCAGCTGCCACTGCCTTGCGCATTGGCTGCAACCAGACGAACTTTGTAAAGTGGTCTAGACAAACAAATACAACCGTATTCCCCCTCTAGTCCTAGGTTATGAACCCATGAATTCTATATAGAGTCTCTGTAATGGTCGGTCAGTGATCATCTGCTGGCCCATGGGAGGTCGGTTTGAAATCTTGCTTAATTTTCAAACTTCGCAGTTTTTTACTAGCTGCTCAATCTGCTTCACCATAGCGGGCCAGAAATAATAACGGAGCAATCTTGCTATGGTTTTGTGTATACCCCCATGTCCCGCGGAAGATGCATAGTGCGATCTCCTTAGTAAATCGGTACGAAGCTCTTCTGGCACCCATAGCTTCCAAGCTCGATCGTCTTCTATCACATCCCCAGTTCAAAAACCGGTTCGCTTATAGGCATACCAATCTGACACACAGGTGTCTGGTAGTTTTTCATTTTGGTTGAGTATACATTGGACTAAAGTCTTGAACCTTCGGAACTGAATGCGGGTGATCGTAGGTAGACCTGTAAGTATTCCTTTGACGAGACGGATGGATTAAGGTCATCCATGTGAACACTTGACAGCGCATCTGGGACCACGTTAAGTGCCCCCTTACGATGTTCTATTACAAAGTCAAAGGCCTGTAGCTTAAGGCTCCAACGAGCTAGCCGACCCGACCAGTCTTTTTGCCCCATGAGCCATTTCAGGCTCGCATGATCAGTGATGACTTTAAACGACAATCCCCTTCACATAAGGTCTAAACTTGTAGATACTTAGGATGGCCGCATAGCACTCAAGCTCAGTTATACTATAGTTTCGCTGAGCCTTGTTGAGCTTAGCCGACATACAGGGTGTCCCGGGAACTTTTACAAGTATTTAAATGCCCAATAGAACACAAAAAGAGGAACATTTTTTGTTCTTGCACCATGTGTCTAAATTGCGCCGTTTATGAGTTACAGCGATTCGAAGTAAATGCAGTTTATTTTGAAACTACTTGTTTTAAAATTCATTTAAATTTATTTTGACATTTAAAAAAATTAATTTGAAAATCAATTTTTTTTCTTTTCGAAATTTTAACACAAATGCTCAAAATGAGAACCTTCGACACTAATGCACATTTCGCAACGCCTTCTAATTTCAGTCGTAGTGACGTTTAGCTGAATTTCAGTTTTCATTGATTGAAATGCATTTTCGATTTTTGCCTTTAATGGTTCAATATTCAATATCTCTTCAGTGTACACTAGCTACTTGGCTCTTCCCCAAATAAAATAGTCCAAGGGACTTAAATCGGGTGACCTAGGTGGCCATTGAATGGGACCGTTTCAGCCGATACATTGATCTCCATTTTGTTGGTTCAAAAAGTCTTTTACGATACGGCTTGTATGCACGGGGCAGCCATCGTGTTAAAAAACTATTGAACGTATTAGCGCTAGGGGTACATCCTACAACAAAACATCAAGGTGGTTTTGAAGGAAATCAAGATAGTCCGCACTGTTTTGCCTCTGCAGTAAATAAACTGGTCCTATGATGTGGTTTCCTACAGCAGTGCATGTTATAATCTTACTCAAAATACTGAGTTTGAGTTTACTTACCAATGATACCTGCCCAAAACATTGCAACTAAATCTTCTTTGATGCTTCGTCTGCATTTTCACATGAGGGTTCTCCGCGTAGCATAATGATGCAAATTGTGAAAATAAACAATGCCTTCCCGGTCAAAAGTGGACTCATCGCCCCATAAAATGCATTTTGCACCATAATTTATGGTTTTGACACATTTCCAGTTTCTGCTAGGCGATTGTACGTACCTGGAAATACTCTTTCGTTGTGGAAAGGCTCATCGCCCCATAAAATGCATTTTGCACCATAATTTATGGTTTTGACACATTTCCAGTTTCTGCTAGGCGATTGTACGTACCTGGAAATACTCTTTCGTTGTGGAAAGGCTTCAGCGTACATACGCCGCGCAACAGTTCCATTGCAACATGCCATGCCATAGTACAACACTGTCAGCGTACTCCCGATTTGAAAATTTCATAGCTGAATTGACAAATAAATTTTTTGTTTGTTTTCGAAATTCAGAAGATTAAAATGCAATTAAATTCGAATTTTTGAAAGAAAACTCATAAGTTAAAAACAAATTTTACTATTAAAACAAGTAGTTTCGAAATAAACTGCATTTACTTCGAATCGCTGTAACTCATAAACGGTATAATTTAGACACATGGTGCAAGAACAAAAAATGTTCCTCTTTTTGTGTTCTATTGGGCATTCAAATACTTGTAAAAGTTCCCGGGACACCCTGTATAAGCTATCGGATGTTCTCCTCCGTCTTCCGCCACTTGGTACAGAACTCCCCCCTCTCCGGTGGTTGATGCATCACACTGGATAACAAAGTGTTTTTTAAAATCAAGAGTAGTCAATACTGGGGCAGACATCAGCTCACTTTCAAAGAATTAAAAGCCTTCCATCCTGTAACTCAAACTTTTTGAGACGATCCTTTTTTAAACAATCATGTAGTGGGGCTACGATACCACCCAGTCATTCCTAAGAATCTGCGCAGCTGCTTGGCACTCGTTGGAACCGAAAACTGTTGGATGGCCTGAATTTTAGCCTCGTCTGTTTTGATACAACCACCTCCCACTACATACCCTAGGTATCAGGCTGGTTAGATTAATGGTTAGATTCGCTTTGGTAAGACAGTCACTGACTTGCCTAAGCATCTCCCTGGTACCGTGAAGGCGGTCTTCTTCCGACTCCTTTTTTTCAAAAGTATCTGCCAGAATGCATCTTTCAAGACTATTGCCGATATAAAATGTGTGTTTTGTAAACGACTTAGGACACCTTCAATGTGTGGTAACGGATATGCGTCCTTGGTGGTTCGTTCGTTAACCGTGCCTTATCTGTCAGAATGCATCTTTCAAGACTATTGCCGATATAAAATGTGTGTTTTGTAAACGACTTAGGACACCTTCAATGTGTGGTAACGGATATGCGTCCTTGGTGGTTCGTTCGTTAACCGTGCCTTGGGAACTTTTACCACTAGGGTCAAGGGTGAGCTCCAACTGCTGTTGGTCTCCTCTATGACGCCCATTTCCAACATCCAGTCTAACTCTGCAAACAAGAGTGCTTGTTTGGCTGGCGATATCGGATAGTATCTCTGTTTGATAGGAATGTCTTCATTTGAAACTACAATCACATGTGCTTCCAGGTCGGATTTTCCAAGCCCGAGCGTGCTACAGGACGGAAGCATGCCCTTCACACCTTTCAATAATTTTGCCTGATCGTCAGTCAAAATATGTGGGGTAGAAGCAGTTTCCTGCAAAGGAGCTTCCTCAGGTGGGATCAACTCGCTCAACTTTGCTCCTTCTGTGCCCCGAGCTTCGCGACGGAAAGACTTCTAAGGCTAACGAATTCTAACCCAAGCGTCTTCCAGAATTCAATTCCAAAATAGAACGATTATTGTAGGGATGGTACTATCAAGAATTCCATATCTTTGATAGCCCCATCCCACAATACTGGTAGTGAAATAGTACCAAGCACCTGTCTTTGGCCTTCGTTGGCGATCCACACCCGCAATCCTTGACCTCTCTGAATCAAATGTGCACGTTTTTCTAGAATCCTTTCGGTCCCTCGGCCTATGCAATTCACCGCTGCGCCAGAGTCTAATAATGCCGTTATCTCTTCGTCATCTACCTTAGTTTTCGCGAAGAGTCGATTATCCCTGGCTTTATTAACGACTGCAGCGATAACCTTCCTCTGCGCCTCTCGCGTTCTTGCCCATTTCTGGTGTAGTTTATGGAGTTTCCTTTTTCTTGAGGTCGAATGACTAATCTGTTCGACTTTTCCCTCTCTGTTAAAAATCCGCTCTCTACCCACTTCATACTCTACTTTCCTTTGATGTAGGCTTTTGGAAGCATTAAATTTATTCGGGTGAGGGTTATTCATTGGTCTGGTTATTGTCTCGGGGCAGACCTGGTCTGACCAGGGTTCCCCTGTTCCCCTGACAGACTGGGTGCTAAGAACGACGGATCCAGGAAGTGGTAAGAATCATTCTTTCCACAGGCAAAACAATGCGTTTTATGGAAAGCAGACAAGCATCTTCCATCTCTCTCTCTCCATCAGACCCTTGCTATAAAAATCCCCTGGCCTACCACATGTAAAGCATAGATACAGATAGAACGGCGACGGGCAGAACTGACTTCCACCCTGGTTCTTGGTCGTTTGAATGCTTTTAACTCCCCCCTGTGCCTGAACTCGGCTCTGACCCCCGGTAAAGACTTCGGTTCGCTGGGTCTTGTGTAAGGCCTCGATAGAGATTTCAGAGTCCTCAACACCGACTTCTTGCCCTTCAAAGACCTCATTGACCTGCCGCTGTCTCACCTTGAGCCATTTCTCCACTTTGACCCCTTCTTTCTTGAAGGTTGCCAAAGTTTGGACAGGCGATGCCAACAAGAAACTCCCCATCTGTGCATTCAGGTTCTCCTTTAGTATTTCGACGAAACTTGCCTCTGGGATCTTCGTCCTCAGTTTAAAATGAAGATTGTGCATTTCCGATAAGAAATCTTCAAAACCGTCATTATAAGCCTTTCTACGTTCCATTATTTCCTTAATGGTCACGTAGTCATTATCTGAGGTCGAAAATGTTCGTTTCATCTCTATATAGAGCTCTTGCATCCGCTCCAACCGAAAAAGAAAGCTCTCAACTGCCATCCCTTTTCCAGTCCCGTCAAACTTAATTTGACACCGATCCAGTCCAACCGGTCGCAGAATATCCCACCTACCCGAAGAGTCGGAAAACGGTCTCCTTCCGGTCTCATTTGACTGTTCGTTGGCATTTTGGTCCCCACTGAGTGGAAGTTCTGAACCTCGCAAGATCTGCCTTTGTGAGGGTTGAGGCCCATACCGAGTAGCCGGTTCAGGGTGAACCTGGCTCCCGGTCCCTTGCTGAGGGTTTGGGAGGCGCATCTGTGCAGTTTGTTGCCGTAGTCCCTCATGTGTGTTAGTCGGGGTTGAAATTCCGATCTGGCTTCTGTCTTCTGATGGCCCACCAACCGAGTTCCGGTTGAACCCCATCCAAGACGACTCCATATCTGCCAACCGGTTCTCAACTCCTGCCACTTGAGCCCTGAAATTGGCTAGCTGGGTGTTTAACGTAGTAGCCAAATCAACATTTTGCAAAGCCATCCCCGCCAGCATCCTTTCCAGTCTCTCTTCGTGCCTATTCTCTTTAGTGTCCGTTCCTGGACCACTCGGAGCTGGGCTAGATCGAGCTAGTGGAGGTCCTAGATTAAGACCTCCCACGGCACCTTCTTCTTTTTCCATATCACTTGGGGATCTTACGCGTTCTGGTCCGTGGTTAGGACGGCCGGTTCGTCCCAAAGTAGAGGGCGACTGATTGTCACTATCTCTCTGAAAAATCTCAGTGGGACCCGATACCTCCGCGTCGGCTGCGCGCCTTGCGCTAGAAAATTTATTTATTTTTTTTTATATCCTGTTCCCATTGAAAATGGGAAAATTTTGGAAAATTCCCCCCCGTCCCCCTTTTATCACCAAAAAACCTAGACCTCCTCTAGAAATTCTAGACCTAAAAAGCCAGATCCACAATTTTCAAGTTAGAGCCTCGTGGTTTAGTATACATCAAACTAGGCGCAATATCTATCTATTCTGAAAAGTACATTCAGATCGGACAAAAAACACCGGAGTTATAAGCGAAAAAGTTGAGCTGATAAGAGCACCCCCCAGTTGTTGTTCAGGACTAGAAAAAAGTGTTGCCTAAATTTAGGATGACAGGAATAGCTGTTACATTCATCTTCAAAAATTAAAAAACAAGTAAATGGAAACAAATGAACAGGGTATTTAGTGGTCGGGAAACTCGACTGCAGCGCCCTTACTTGATTTTTAATATTTATTTATTTATTTAGTTACCCTAATACTAAATTATTACAGCTTTTTATTACTATTTATAGCTAACTTATACTGTAGGGAGGAATTATTCAGTGCATTATCTTATTACATGTTTGGGGTTTGTTTATGTGTGTTCTTAGATGTAGGGATTTTAATTCTAAGATTTATATATTTTCACAATTGCTTGTAATTTAGTTTCGAGTGTGTTTGGTTTTTGTGAATCAGTTAATTTATAAACGCGCTAACTGTTAACTTAAAGAGCTTTATGTTCTTAAATAATTTTAGGTTAGTAAGGGAATAAAACGGGCATGTGGTTTTTAAATTGTCTAGCTGGTATGTTGTATGTCATAATCAGGTTGTGCGTTGTAGGTAGGGTGCCTGTAATACGGCTAAGTCCTCCGATTAGCCAGGTCAGATTAATGCGACGAGTCCTTAGGAGCCGCCTGGCAAGGTTGTTTGGGTGGGCAGCGAACTTGTCCAAGTAAAGTGCTGCTTGGCTATTAATGGTGTCGCCAATCAGGGGGCGCCACACTCTCGCTCGATATCGCGAGTTCGGATGAACCACTCGGCTCCAGTGATTTGTCTGAGTATCTTCGCCTGGAATACCCGGATTTTATTCAGGTGTGTTTTTGCCGCTATGCCGTATACCTAAAAGCCGTATTTCCAAATCGGTGCCAGGATCACTTTATAGATGAGTACTTTGTTTTGCAGCGAGAGCTTATTGTTGGCGTTGAGCAGCCAGCTCATCCTCTTCGCCTTGCTGTAGAGCTTGCCAGCAACTTCGGCGGCATGCTGCTTTAACGTAAGCCTCTTATCCAACGTCACTCCAAGGTATTTGTCTGCCGTTTTGTGAGGAAGGAGCTCTCCATGCAGGAAGACACCTGGGCTGCTGTCCTTCCTAAGTGTGTGAGTGACGGAAACACGCTTATCGGGGCTGATGGAAATGTTCCTTCGACAGGCCCAGTTTTCAAACCTTTTCAGGTACTCCTGCAACGCGTCTGTTGCTGCGTAGACACAACTGTCTCGAGCCATAACTGCTGTGTCATCGGCAAAAGTTGCGATTAGGAGGTCCTGCGGCATCTCAATCGGGAAGTCCAAAGCTGTTGGCATGTCTGCAGTGAACAGGCTGTAGAGAGTTAGCCCCAGAACGCTGCCTTGAGGAACTCCTGCTTGAATCCGTTCTTCTGGGATGAAGGCCATCCTGGACAACTTTAAATGTCTTGTCAGAAAGAAACGATCTGATGATCAAGAAGAGTTGAGGATTGAGCGTTCCCTTCGGCTTGGCTAGTAAGCCATCGTGCCAGACGCGGTCAAATGCCTGCTGGATATCCAAGTACGCTACCACAACGTACTCCTTGGCGTGGAATCCATCCAGGACGAAATTGACCACTCTGTGCAGCTGTCCTGGGGTTCCGTGGCCCAGTCGAAAGCCGAACTGGAACTTCGGTATGCTCCTTTTGACTGCTGGGGTCTCCAATATCCTACGTAGTAGGCACCTCTCCAGCAGCTTGCCAAATGCTGGGAGGAGGTTTATTGGCCTATATGAGTCCAGCTCATTTGGGGGCTTTCCAGGTTTGTGCAGCATAATGATGTTGGCATTCTGCCAAGCACTGGGGATGTAGCTGAGGCGTAGGGCTGAGTTAAAGAGGAGCAACAGAAAGAATATCGCCTTGCGAGGGAAAAGCTTTATCGTTCTGTTATCGACTCCGTCTTCACCAGGTGCCTTGTTACTTTTGAGCGAGGCGATTTCGGTCTTCAGCTCTTCAAAAGTGATGGGCCTGACTGGCAGCGCCATTTGAAGAGGTACGTCCAGTGCTTCCTTGACCAATTGGATCCTATTCGTCGAGGCGGTGCAGAAGGGCTGAAACCTTTCCTCGAGGTTTGAGGCAAAGGCTTCAGCTCGGTCCTGTTGGTGTTTAGCCCATGTGCCATCAGGATTTCTAACCGGGAATTTCGGTTGCACTTGTCTCTTGTACCTTCTGGTGAGCTTCCAGAGAGCGTACTTAAAGTCCTTGTTCGGGGTGGCTTACTCAAGGATTTTGTCCGTGGCTTTCTTCTTGATGGTGACTAGCATCTTCCTCACCCGATTGGCGATTCTCCTATAGATCCAGTCGACGGCAGGATCGTGAGTCCTCGCATACTCCCTCCTTAGGCGCTTTTTGAGTGCTATTAGTCCCTGTGCCTCTGGGGTCAGTACCAGACTTCCACGTGTTGTGTGTATGGGAAGTGGGTTTTCTGGAGCAGCGTTAGTGGTAGCAGTTTTGACTTTGCCCATGTACAATTCAATCGCACCATCAACGTCCTGTGTGGTCCATGTTGAGGTTGAGGGAGTCGCTCAATTCCTCCTGAAACCGGCGTAAGTCAGATCCTGGGAGCAGGATTCGGCTTTTGACTGGAGCAGTTTGAGGACTCAGGCCCAGTGTAGCCAAAAGGGGGATATGGTCAGAGGATAGGTCGTATTCTTCGTGCACATGAAGTAGGTAGTCTGGCAGCCCCATGTACAAGAAGAAGTCCAAGCAGGTGGGTGTACCTATTCTATTGTACGGATAGTACGTGGGTCTTCAAGTGGCCAGGACTTGTGTGGAATCACTACTGAAGTCTGAAGTCGCCCCAAAACCTGTGCTTGGCATTGAAGTCATCTCCGATGATAAATTTCTGGCCAAGTTGACCAAAAAGCACCTCGAAATCTGAGGAGCTTCACGGTAGTGATGGTGGCAGGTACGCACCACCCACAAGGACTTCACCAAACGATGTGGACACCATTGTCGCTGCGAGCTGGATGTGGTTATTGGTGACTGGGTGGAGGTGGTAGTGGATCAGCTCCTGCTTCACTAATCCACAAGATCCTCCTCTAGGCCTGCCTCCAGGGTGATCAGCACGATAGCAGGCGTATCCATTCATGGTGAAGTTGGTCCCTGCGTGCAAAAACGTCTCCGAAATAAGCATAATATCGATGTTGTGATTAGCAAGGAATAGCTTTAGCTCGTTAGCGTTGGGAATTATGCTACGAGCGTTCCAGGTTCCGAGGCGTAAGGAGTTCTCCATTATTGGGATCTAGTATGCCTCTTGGTGGAGCGGAGCTCCCTTATTTCCTGTAGCAGCTCAGCAATGGTGGCTTGGAGACCAGCAATGGTTTGCTGCATGGAGAGTATGGTTTGGGCTAACGGCCCATCTAGGCCCGCGCTCCCAGGTAGGATTGAGGGGTTGTGGCCTGGTAGGTGGGTACCATTGCGGGGCAGGCGAGTATCCTGGGCGGTATGGTGGGTTGAGCAGCCTTGAGTTGCTCCCCGCTCGGCTGGGTGGGCATCCGGGTGGGAAAGGTGGGTTGGTCGCCTACCCCCTGTGCCATGCTGGCCTACTCGCGTCGCATCTGCGTAGGAGAGACCCTGCTGCACGATTGAGGTAAGGATGAAGGCCTGGACATTGCGCTGTGGGATCGGGCGCTGTCCGTTCCTAGTCATGGGGGCAATGTTAATGCCAGTTCCCAGGTTCTACAGTCTTCTTAGGTACACCGGACACTTCTTGTCCGACGCCATGTGGTTACCAGAGAAGTTAGAGCATTCCAAGTCCTCCATAGTTCGCGCCTGACAGGCGTTGAAATTGGTCCAGTGTCCTTTGCCGCACCTCTCACATTTCGGCTGCTTCATACAGTAATTTCAAGTATGGTCAAATTCGAAACATCGGTAGCATTGTCTTATGTCCGAGTTCTTCCGTTTCAGCTCGACGGTGACCCTTTGGCTTCCCACTTTGATGATGCGCAGTGCCTCTCTGTTGTTATCAGCTTTTTTGAGGTCAACAAACCAAACGTTTTGTTTGGGAGGCTCCTCAGTCGTTTCTGGGGTTCTGTAGGTTGACCACAGTGTGGCCCATTCCACCGAAAGCTGACAAGATTTGCTCTTTAGGGGTGCACGAAGCCAGAATACGTACCACCACTCTAAAGGTCCTGTCCTCGGGAAGACAGAAATGGGTATATTGCACCTGTTTCGCAGAAGCTCCGCAGTCATCCTTCTGTGAGTTCTAGAGTCCTTGGGGAATATTCTTAGATCACGAGTAGGGGCCATCTTGAATTCTTAAGAGTCCAGATCTGCCACGGTGTTGATGACATTTTCAATCGCCAGGATATCATCCACGCCGGGAACCGTTATTGGCCTTGGTTTAGGCGGCTTTATTGCACTTACTGCAGGGTTTTGCACTTGCTGTTTAGTGGAGGGATCAGCCCCGTCTTGGATCCCCTCCATTTGGTTGGTCTTCCTCGTCGTTGGTTTCCAGGGCCGTAAATCTGTTAAATGGCGCTGACGCGTCTGCTCCACGACCTTTTTTGGTGCCCTTATTAGGAGAGATTATACCACGGCGCTTTTAATGTTAATTTTTTGCCAGGGTACGGAGGCTGGCACAAATTCCGGCATGTTCCTGGTGTCCTTAACTGGTGGCAGGGCTCTAGCGGTACTAGTCGATTCCCTCGATGTGTTGGCGGGAGGTTCTTGTGCCACCTGGGCAACTTTTGGGCCTTCCACTTGGCCAGCAAAAGACTGGAGTTGGTCAATACTTGAGCAAGTAATGACGCAAGTGGCAGAAGAAGATGGTGTATAGACCATATTCATAGACTTTGGAGGATCTTTTGCCAGGAATAGTTTTGATTGTTTGATGTACCTTGCACGGGACTCAGCACTGGCTTGACTGCCTCCATTTACCGCTGGTGCCATGTAAGGCCCACTAATAAGCGCTGTCGTAGTCGTTGTTGTTACTGTTGTTGTTGTTGTTGCAGAGGGTGTCCAAAGAGATGTTGATGCGGAGTGCGAGCCTGTAGCGTCGTCGCCCACAACTGTCTCGCGTTTCCTTTGCAGTACATACGGGGCGGATGCTGTCCTACAATTCAGGGTGGAACCTTCCGACATGGAGCGCGTTATTGGCCGGATCCAGAAACCAGCAGTATTATTTGGAGCCGAAAATGAGGCTTCCTCAGTATCCGTCCATTTTGAATAGCTAATTGCCGGAGACTCAGTCTCCATTGTAGCCATATGGCTGGAATCCATGTTTCGCCTTAACGGCACTGGCTAGCGAGTTATGTCCGAGAAGATTGGCTTAGAAGGAATTTTTTCAAGAAAAATTTAAATAAATACGAATTTTTTTCTCAGCACATGTCTGACTTATCTGCGCTAGCAAAAGAGGCAGCTACAGCGCTTGAGATGCTTCGAGTGCCACGATGCGGTGGCAGTCGTATGGTAACCTTCTTCCTGGTACCCATTAATCTTCGAATAGTGTATACCTCACTCAACTGTAGTGATCCTAACCAATATTATCCCGATACGTTCAATCCTATTACCTACTATTCCTATTCTACCTATTCTATCATTTAACAAAACCTTATCTAAATAGCTATTTCTATTTTTTCTAACCTGGTTCCTAAATGAAATCTAATCTGAATATATATTTCTATTCTTTCTGACCTAGTTTGTTAGTAACCTAATCGATCATATATCTATTTCTAGTTAGAGCTAGATATACAATTAATTCTTACCTCTTTGGAAAGAATCAAGAATGATGACAATTACCATGCACATATATATATATAAAATAAATTTTATGTTTGTTTTCAGAAAATTTCAATGTATTGAACAACATTGGGGTGTTGGATTCGGGAAGGGTAAGGTAACTTCCCAGGGTTCTGTCCAAACTTACGCCCCCAAAAATAAAATAAAATATCTGCGGACTCAACAACTCTTCATCGCAGATGCCCTAACTAGTGTCACCAAAGAAACCTTCCTTTGTTAATTATTCTTATTTATTCCAAACTGCATTATTATTTAAAAATATTATAAATTATTCCTTTCTCGGAGACAGATTTACTCTTGGTACCTTCCTGTGCCTATCTCCACCGGAGTATTAGGCTATATGTCCGTATTCATTTGTTATGTCCCGATCTTTTGGTCTCGAGGACCAGAGAGACTAGCCCGCCCACTTTCCGACACGGTGGTAGTCCAGCCTGAGCTTGTCGAATTTGGTTTGGGTCTTTTGGATGAAGTAGTCCCCCGAAGGAGCATAACAATAAATTTTTCGTGCCATGTGTAATAAAAACAAAGATTCGTCTGTTCGTACTGTCCTATCTGCCACAGCCTGGTCAACAAGTTGATCCCAAACGGGGTTGGCAGATGTGGCCTGGTCGCTCCCCATCTATGCTATCGCATAGCCGTTGGGTCACACCAGGGCCGGCGGTGTGATCCCCTAATAATTACAAAATACCGTCCGTCACATTAATAGTCGTGCCCCGGGCCTGACTTACCTTACCCCCTTTTTCCCTACCAACACCCCTCAACTAGTTCATTAAGCACACATAGTTATTTAGTGCTCACATTCCATTAAAGATTTTATTAAAAATATAACCGAACCAAATGCACATCTCAACCCGAGTTGAGACTTACGTCACCTCCAAATGAGACCTCGCTCTGTTGGATCGTGCGTGAACACAAACTTACAAAGTTCAAACGAAAAAAACTAAACATAGGTAATTATTGAAAAGAATGATTAATTAAACATATAAAAGGAGGAAAACCTCTCAGCAAAAAGGGAGTTAAAATTTAAAGAAAATTATACCCGTTACTCAAGGCAATTAGTGTTTAATCACGGCTCAGATAAGAATGCAACGTGTTTTAAGCTCTGCCATTTATTATCCGATCTTTATGAAAATGTGAGATTGAGATTGTACATATTGGCCACATGCACTATAGTATAGTGACTATACTGCAAAATCTGAGCTCGATAGCTTACAAATTGTAGGAGATATTCAACATTTTTTATTGCGGGGCTGGAGGGGGCGTGGCCAAAATTTTAAACAAACTTGATCTGCCTGCAAACTATACTAGGTTACATCTAAAATTTGGTTGCTCTAGCTCTTCTAGTTGATCCCAAACGGGGTTGGCAGATGTGGCCTGTCGGACGGACAGACAGACATGGCTATATCGACTCAGCTGTTGATGCTGATGAAGAATATATATACTTTATGATATCGGAGATGCTTCCTTCTGCCTGTTACATACATTTGCAAGACTTTAGTATACCCCTTTTACTCTACGAGTAACGGGTATAAACATGAAAGTAAGGGCCAATGGGCCTACCATCAGAAGGATGTCCTAGGGAACTCTAATGGGAAGGAAAAAGTCAAAACAAAAAGATTGAGCAAAAACTCTTGCGGGGGCGGGAGGGGGCGTGGCCAAAATTTGAAACAAACTTGATCTGCCTACAGACAATACTAGCTTACGTATAAAATTTGGTTGCTCTAGCTCTTCTAGTCTCTGAGATCTAGGTGTTCATACAGACGGACGGACGGACGGACGGACGGACTCGGCTGTTGATGCTGATGAAGAATATATATACTTTATGATATCGGAGATGATTCCTTCTGCCTGTTACATACATTTGCACGACTTTAGTATACCCTTTTTACTCTACGAGTAACGGGTATAAAAATAATGGCAGAAAAAAAATGGAAAATTTATTTTTTTTTCCGGACTAGCCGGTCACTTACCCCTTTACATCCCTCGATGAAAGCGCTTTAATGTTTCTGAGGGGCGTGTTAGAAAAATTTGCAAACCAAGCAAACCAATCACAAAAAAATTAAAATGGGCGACAAAAAGATTTAATTAAGCAAAACAAAAAAACCCTAAGAGCGAACCGAGGCACCGGAAATAGTGAACGCCCGTTCAGATCGGCCGTGTTAAGGGGAGGTTCTAGTCCAGAGGCCCGAAAATGTGCGTAATTTCATGATTTTTCTTAGAGAGTACAGACTTTTTTTTTTTAAAAACTTTTGTGGCATTTATTTGTCTATATTTTAAAAAGTTTACAAAATTTTTTCCAGTAAAAATAATACAAAATGGCAGCTCCAGCCCTCACTGACGGCGGTCGTGCGCGGCGGTGGACAGTGTGCGCGGGGCACTCTACAGCCCTGCCAAGTGATCTGAATCGAAAAAACCAAAAAAAATCTTAAAGTAGATGACCCCAAATTTCCTTATGATTTTCCGATTTTTAAAAAACCCTTTTTAAAAAAAATGGAGACCCTTTTTAGGAAAAACACCTTTTTTGCCATGTTTTATTTGTTTTCACGTTAAAAAAATCAGTAATAAAAAATTTTTACAAAAAATGCTTCCTGAAGGTCCCCTCCATTTGGTTGGTCTTCCTCGTCGTTGGTTTCCAGGGCCGTAAATCTGTTAAATGGCGCTGACGCGTCTGCTCCACGACCTTTTTTGGTGCCCTTATTAGGAGAGATTATACCACGGCGCTTTTAATGTTAATTTTTTGCCAGGGTACGGAGGCTGGCACAAATTCCGGCATGTTCCTGGTGTCCTTAACTGGTGGCAGGGCTCTAGCGGTACTAGTCGATTCCCTCGATGTGTTGGCGGGAGGTTCTTGTGCCACCTGGGCAACTTTTGGGCCTTCCACTTGGCCAGCAAAAGACTGGAGTTGGTCAATACTTGAGCAAGTAATGACGCAAGTGGCAGAAGAAGATGGTGTATAGACCATATTCATAGACTTTGGAGGATCTTTTGCCAGGAATAGTTTTGATTGTTTGATGTACCTTGCACGGGACTCAGCACTGGCTTGACTGCCTCCATTTACCGCTGGTGCCATGTAAGGCCCACTAATAAGCGCTGTCGTAGTCGTTGTTGTTACTGTTGTTGTTGTTGTTGCAGAGGGTGTCCAAAGAGATGTTGATGCGGAGTGCGAGCCTGTAGCGTCGTCGCCCACAACTGTCTCGCGTTTCCTTTGCAGTACATACGGGGCGGATGCTGTCCTACAATTCAGGGTGGAACCTTCCGACATGGAGCGCGTTATTGGCCGGATCCAGAAACCAGCAGTATTATTTGGAGCCGAAAATGAGGCTTCCTCAGTATCCGTCCATTTTGAATAGCTAATTGCCGGAGACTCAGTCTCCATTGTAGCCATATGGCTGGAATCCATGTTTCGCCTTAACGGCACTGGCTAGCGAGTTATGTCCGAGAAGATTGGCTTAGAAGGAATTTTTTCAAGAAAAATTTAAATAAATACGAATTTTTTTCTCAGCACATGTCTGACTTATCTGCGCTAGCAAAAGAGGCAGCTACAGCGCTTGAGATGCTTCGAGTGCCACGATGCGGTGGCAGTCGTATGGTAACCTTCTTCCTGGTACCCATTAATCTTCGAATAGTGTATACCTCACTCAACTGTAGTGATCCTAACCAATATTATCCCGATACGTTCAATCCTATTACCTACTATTCCTATTCTACCTATTCTATCATTTAACAAAACCTTATCTAAATAGCTATTTCTATTTTTTCTAACCTGGTTCCTAAATGAAATCTAATCTGAATATATATTTCTATTCTTTCTGACCTAGTTTGTTAGTAACCTAATCGATCATATATCTATTTCTAGTTAGAGCTAGATATACAATTAATTCTTACCTCTTTGGAAAGAATCAAGAATGATGACAATTACCATGCACATATATATATATAAAATAAATTTTATGTTTGTTTTCAGAAAATTTCAATGTATTGAACAACATTGGGGTGTTGGATTCGGGAAGGGTAAGGTAACTTCCCAGGGTTCTGTCCAAACTTACGCCCCCAAAAATAAAATAAAATATCTGCGGACTCAACAACTCTTCATCGCAGATGCCCTAACTAGTGTCACCAAAGAAACCTTCCTTTGTTAATTATTCTTATTTATTCCAAACTGCATTATTATTTAAAAATATTATAAATTATTCCTTTCTCGGAGACAGATTTACTCTTGGTACCTTCCTGTGCCTATCTCCACCGGAGTATTAGGCTATATGTCCGTATTCATTTGTTATGTCCCGATCTTTTGGTCTCGAGGACCAGAGAGACTAGCCCGCCCACTTTCCGACACGGTGGTAGTCCAGCCTGAGCTTGTCGAATTTGGTTTGGGTCTTTTGGATGAAGTAGTCCCCCGAAGGAGCATAACAATAAATTTTTCGTGCCATGTGTAATAAAAACAAAGATTCGTCTGTTCGTACTGTCCTATCTGCCACAGCCTGGTCAACAAGTTGATCCCAAACGGGGTTGGCAGATGTGGCCTGGTCGCTCCCCATCTATGCTATCGCATAGCCGTTGGGTCACACCAGGGCCGGCGGTGTGATCCCCTAATAATTACAAAATACCGTCCGTCACATTAATAGTCGTGCCCCGGGCCTGACTTACCTTACCCCCTTTTTCCCTACCAACACCCCTCAACTAGTTCATTAAGCACACATAGTTATTTAGTGCTCACATTCCATTAAAGATTTTATTAAAAATATAACCGAACCAAATGCACATCTCAACCCGAGTTGAGACTTACGTCACCTCCAAATGAGACCTCGCTCTGTTGGATCGTGCGTGAACACAAACTTACAAAGTTCAAACGAAAAAAACTAAACATAGGTAATTATTGAAAAGAATGATTAATTAAACATATAAAAGGAGGAAAACCTCTCAGCAAAAAGGGAGTTAAAATTTAAAGAAAATTATACCCGTTACTCAAGGCAATTAGTGTTTAATCACGGCTCAGATAAGAATGCAACGTGTTTTAAGCTCTGCCATTTATTATCCGATCTTTATGAAAATGTGAGATTGAGATTGTACATATTGGCCACATGCACTATAGTATAGTGACTATACTGCAAAATCTGAGCTCGATAGCTTACAAATTGTAGGAGATATTCAACATTTTTTATTGCGGGGCTGGAGGGGGCGGGGCCAAAATTTTAAACAAACTTGATCTGCCTGCAAACTATACTAGGTTACATCTAAAATTTGGTTGCTCTAGCTCTTCTAGTTGATCCCAAACGGGGTTGGCAGATGTGGCCTGTCGGACGGACAGACAGACATGGCTATATCGACTCAGCTGTTGATGCTGATGAAGAATATATATACTTTATGATATCGGAGATGCTTCCTTCTGCCTGTTACATACATTTGCAAGACTTTAGTATACCCCTTTTACTCTACGAGTAACGGGTATAAACATGAAAGTAAGGGCCAATGGGCCTACCATCAGAAGGATGTCCTAGGGAACTCTAATGGGAAGGAAAAAGTCAAAACAAAAAGATTGAGCAAAAACTCTTGCGGGGGCGGGAGGGGGCGTGGCCAAAATTTGAAACAAACTTGATCTGCCTACAGACAATACTAGCTTACGTATAAAATTTGGTTGCTCTTGCTCTTCTAGTCTCTGAGATCTAGGTGTTCATACAGACGGACGGACGGACGGACGGACGGACTCGGCTGTTGATGCTGATGAAGAATATATATACTTTATGATATCGGAGATGCTTCCTTCTGCCTGTTACATACATTTGCACGACTTTAGTATACCCTTTTTACTCTACGAGTAACGGGTATAAAAATAATGGCAGAAAAAAAATTGAAAATTTTATTTTTTTTTCCGGACTAGCCGGTCACTTACCCCTTTACATCCCTCGATGAAAGCGCTTTAATGTTTCTGAGGGGCGTGTTAGAAAAATTTGCAAACCAAGCAAACCAATCACAAAAAAATTAAAATGGGCGACAAAAAGATTTAATTAAGCAAAACAAAAAAACCCTAAGAGCGAACCGAGGCACCGGAAATAGTGAACGCCCGTTCAGATCGGCCGTGTTAAGGGGAGGTTCTAGTCCAGAGGCCCGAAAATGTGCGTAATTTCATGATTTTTCTTAGAGAGTACTGACGTATTTTTTTTTAAAAACTTTTGTGGCATTTATTTGTCTATATTTTAAAAAGTTTACAAAATTTTTTCCAGTAAAAATAATACAAAATGGCAGCTCCAGCCCTCACTGACGGCGGTCGTGCGCGGCGGTGGACAGTGTGCGCGGGGCACTCTACAGCCCTGCCAAGTGATCTGAATCGAAAAAACCAAAAAAAATCTTAAAGTAGATGACCCCAAATTTCCTTATGATTTTCCGATTTTTAAAAAACCCTTTTTAAAAAAAATGGAGACCCTTTTTAGGAAAAACACCTTTTTTGCCATGTTTTATTTGTTTTCACGTTAAAAAAATCAGTAATAAAAATTTTTTACAAAAAATGCTTCCTGAAGGCCCCCTAAATTGAATAAGCTTTAATTAGAGCCGCCAAGCGTCGAAATCGGTGTAGTCGTTGAAGCGGAATCACGCCCCGCGCGCAAAAAAAAGGTGTTTCGAGAAAAACGCGTTTAAAGTTTGGCAGGCGCGCGCGCGAGTTTTTCGGCCAACGCGCTCTCTCGTCTATAGGCTATAACTCGTAAAATCAATTAGATAGGGAAATATCCTTTTGCCTACACATTTTTAAGACCGTAAGGATGAAAATAAAGCAATAAAAATAAATAATTTTTTTTGGTCGATTTTGACTAGAACCTCCCCTTAATATATCTCCGTTTTAAGGAGTGTTTATTAAGAAGATTCAATTTTAGAGCTAATTGCGCTGCCGCTATAATAACCAACACCACTATCCAAAGCGTTAGGTCTTGTATGTGACCCATATGGTCGACAACTTGCACACTATTTTATGACATTAGCCGTATTATCGGAGACTTTCGACTCGTTACCTCCCATTTGAGATGCAATGGTAAGGGAAAATCTAAATCAAAATTATTACGAAAGAAAAATTTGAACTATTAGGTCTAAAAAAACCAGGGATGCAAACCGGTTCTGAACCGAACCGGTTTTGAACCGAACCGAACCGCTTATTCCAGCTGAACCGCAAACCGAACCGGCTTTCTTTAAGAATTGCTGAACCAAACCGAAAACCACAAATAAAATCGGTTCGTTTCGGTTCAGCTCTCTAACGAGTCTTAAGACGGGACTCGCTTTCCCCTAGCCAATGATACTTATTAATTTGGGAATTTGAATCGTTTCCCTAAGATCATTTTTCTACATTTCGTTTGACTCTCTAAATTCTTACCGATGCCGGAACTTTTAAGGATGACTTGACGAAAATTTAAGAACAAGTAATCTTGCAAGTCTTCTGTAATTGCCCTCCGATCTCTTAATATATATTCCATTAATCTACATTCTTTCATCTAGTGGACAATATTTGGAATTTTCCGTAATATTTCTTCACCTTAATTCAATCCTAACCAGGGAAGTTTTTACACTTTTCTATTCTAATCTTTTCTAGCCGACATTCTCTGTTTTCGAAGATCGTTCCTCAAGGAACATATAGACGAATCCTTTGAGTCCGGACATAATATATTTGGGACAATCTTCTAAGGATTTTAAAGATATTCAAATAGGAATTCAATTTGAAAGTGAGCAAAAGTCACATGACAATAGAAATCATAATGTACCTTTATGAACCACTGAACCGAACCGGAACCGCGGTTCAGACAGCTCAAAAAACCATGTAATGAGCCGAACCGGCGGTTCAGAAACTGTCTGAACCACTGAACCGAACCAGTCTTTATATTCGAGTGGTTTGCATCCCTGATATTTAGTAATCAGGATAACTTATCGATCCGCCCAAGGAATAGTGAAGATCGGATGAACGGTTGCGAGTTTCATTATTATTATTATTATAGATGACTAGCTTAAAGTTATAAATTTAGGAGCTAGTGGGGGTAGTATGGCTGCTGCGGCCTTCAGCTAGCACGATAGTTGTACTTGTATTTTTGTATGTATAAAGTTATGTATGAGTACAAAGTGTGTGTGAGAGTAGGCGTGTGAGGAATTTGTTGTGTTTGAGATTGAAGTTTGCTATTGAATATACGTGGATTGGCTTAGGATTTAGTTAGATTTTTTTATACCCGTTACTCGTAGAGTAAAAAGGGTATACTAAAGTCATGCAAATGTATGTAACAGGCAGAAGGAAGCATCTCCGATATCATAAAGTATATATATTCTTCATCAGCATCAACAGCCGAGTCGATATAGCCATGTCCGTCTGTTCGTCCGTCCGTCCGTCCGTCTGTGTGAACACCTAGATCTCAGAGAAGAGCATCCAAATTTTAGATGCAAGCTAATATTGTTTGCAGGCAGATCAAGTTTGTTTCAAATTTTGGCCACGACCCCTCCGGCCCCGCAATAAAAAATGTTGAATATCTCCTACAATTTGTAAGCTATCGAGCTCAGATTTTGCAGTATAGTGCATGTGGCCAATAAGTACAATCTCACAGATATTCATTAAGATCGGATAATAAATGGCAGAGTTAAAAAAATGTTGCATACTTATCTGAGCCGCATGAGGTTATTAAACACTAAGTGCCTTGAGTAACGGGTATTTCGAAGTCTGGCAGGGCCGGCTTTAACTTACGCTCTCGTTTTTTTTATATTTTTTGTGGTAAAGGTTAGAGTTTTTGAGGAATTTTAGTATAAGCTTAAGCCTTAAGGTTATCAATTGATGGGTTCATAAGGAGTTCTATTGGGGTTTTGTTTTGTGGGCCTTGTGTTCGTGCTGGCGTTAGGGAGGGATTGATTTTTTTTTTTTTGTTATTGGGGAGAAAGCATTGAAAGCCTTAAAGTGTGGGACTAGGAATTCCTCACCCACTAAAACCACCCCTATTCTCCGATTCCCTCTCGCGGAATCACCGCTAAGTATTACCTCACGAGGGGCAGATGGCTTGAAAGCTTCAACTAGATCCGTTTCTAGGATTTGAATTTGAATTGCGCTGTCTTTCAGCGCGACGCAAGGATTTGATGATTACTGCGGCTGATGCAAATAGCATCCCAGTTGTTTTGCGAGCTAAGTAGGATATCCATCAAGTCAGCGACTGTGAATGGTCTCCCAATGCCTAAGCTTAGCTCTTTCCGTTCTGCAGAGAATCTCGGACAGACAAAAAATACATGCTCTGCGTCTTCAATAGACCGCGCACAGTGTGTGCAAAACGGATCCGTCTTGTGTTTAAACCTATAAAGGTAGGACTTAAAGCACCCATGTCCCGTTAATAATTGGGTCAAGTAGAAGTCGATTTGTCCGTGTTTTCTACCCACCCCCTGCCGAATGTCAGCTATCAGGCGTCTCGTCCAGCTGCTGTTGGTTGTACCCATCCACCTCGTCTGCCATTGTGCCATCGTACGCTGCCGTCGCGAATGTTCTGTAGGAGAGCTTCTGCTTTCCATCGCAAGTAGGTCGAGCGGGACCATAACCGCGAGTACTAGTGCGGCGTCGTTCGGTACTGTTCAAAAGCCATTTATCACCCTTAGCGCACATCTTCTGTAAGCGCCTTTGCAGCCACGACTGTAAGATGGGACTGCCATTGTGTAAGGGCGCTTGTAACTTTTATGTAGCTTGTAGCGGTATGTTAAGTCACGCACACATACATTGCTACACTCAGAGAATTTTCATTTGGAG
>JAWNNO010000991.1:0-25608 GCA_035044985.1 Lordiphosa fenestrarum | reverse complement strand
TACTTTCGGACATGTGGTAGAGAGATACATATTCCGCTAAAACGTTATGTTATTGGGTCTTAAGAGCGCTGTCCTTCTGCAACGTGTTTTGCATCCGACAATATTGACCGATTGCCGTCGTGCGAGATGCTCAAAGGTATATGCTCTCAGCGAACTCAGGTTTGAAGGGTAAGCGTAAAATGTAGCGGCCATCGGGTTGCCTTTGGGTTGTATCTGCGTAAAGTTTTTCGCAAAACTCATCTGCGTCAGATACGGGTTTGGGAATTGAGATTTCTTCAACTTCCCAAAGTTTTTGCAACAAATTGCAAAGGTTTTCTGCTTCGTCGTGTACAAAAGTAGAGAATGAGCAGATGCTAGTGGAGTTAGCGGGCCACTCACTATCCATCCAAAAATGGTGTACTGAGCTAGCACTGCTGGTAGCCTTTAAGAATTTTGCTTGAGCGAATGGGTGATGCTTTTATATCAAATGGACCAGCAAAATCTACTCCAGTGATCGTAAAAGCAGGCGAGAATTGGACTCTATTGGGAGGAAGAGCTGCCATGATTTGGGCTTTTGCTTTTTGTTTAAAGCGAGTACAAACGACACAACGTCGAATGCAGTGCTTGACTTTGTTAGTCAATTTGGTTATATAGAACTCCTCGCTCGAAGTGGAGTGGACAAAGTCTAGGAACAGAGTGCAAAGTCTGCAGTTTGCTGGTAGCAATACTGGGTGTCGTTCCTTAAATGACAAATGGGCAAATGCAAATGCGAGTCGACTGTTAAGCCGAATTTGTCCATCTATGTCCAAGAATGGATCCAAAGTGCTAAGTGAGCTCTTTGATGAAATTGGACACTTTTTGAGTAACCGGGCATACTCATCGGGATAGTATTGCCGCTGAGCAGCGGTTACCAATCGAATTTTAGCAAGTTTGACTAGGGATGTCATGTCTGCTGAGCTGGCTGTATGAGTCGGGTGCCATTTCAATATACGAGCTGTTGCTCTAAGGGCCCTTGAGTATGATGAGAACTTTTCACACAAGTCAACGTTATTGGATTCTGTGAAGAACTGGTCGACTCTTTTAGATTCTGGAGGTGAAATGACTATGTCAAACGAAACTGGCCAATTTTCTTTGGGAGAGGATAGCCAACTGGGACCGTTCCACCACAGAGAAAAAGCCTTCAACTCTATAGAGGTGAAACCACGTGTACCCAGATCTGCTGGGATGTCCTTTGATGGCACATGATTCCATATTGCATTGGGAGCATCGGAATGAATGGCTTTTCCAAGCATGTGGGGGCTTTTCTAACCATGGCAGCACGATTTCGGAGTCCGTACCATAAAAACAGCTTTAGTTCTGATAATTGGGTTTAAGAAAGCGTGTGTTTGACCAATTTTGCTAATAAAACGGCTCCGCACAGTTCCAATCGGGGTAAACTGACCGTTTTTAATGGGGCTACTTTGCTTTTGGCAACGAGTAAGTGAGTCTGAGAAGTGCCAGAGGGATGGCTTGTGCGCACGTATATTGCAGCATGCTTTCTCAGAAGCATCGCAGAATCCGTGTAGTTTGATATCTTGCTTTGGGTCATAGCCAGTCCAGCGTGGGATGCGGATAAGCTTGAGTTCGAGTAAGTTCTCGAGAAATGAGTTCCATTTGGAAATGGTAGCTGGTTTGACGTAGTCGTCCCAATCCAGACATTCTAACCAGAGAGATTGGAGGAGAAGTTTTGCTTGGATTATGATGGGCGTAAGCCAGCCTGCAGGGTCAAACAAAGTGGATGTGTGCGATAGAATTTGGCGCTTTGTTATTGAGTTAACAGGATTGGGTTGGCAGATATCATACGAGAAGAAATCATCTTTTGCATTCCATCGGATCCCGAGAGTACGGGTAGAGCTGGATTCCGTAACTTTAAGAAAATTGCTGTCAAGCAGATCTTCTTTAGGGATGTTGCTTAATAAAGCTTTGTGGTTAGAGGTGTTTTTCTTGAGAAGAAAACATGCAGACTTGAGTGCTGCTCGTATTTGAAATTGTGCCTCAGTGGCACCTTCCAACGTGTGATCTCCCGAGAGAACGTCATCCACATAAATTTCACGGCGGAGAATTTTGGATGCGATAGGATAGGAGTCTTTGCAGCCGTGAGCTAACTGCAGGAGAGTTATAATTGCCAGATAGGGTGCGCAATTAACTCCAAAGGTTACCGTGTTCAGCATAAAATGTCGCATGAGTACGCTATTTGAAGGGCTGAAGATCACTCGTTGGAAAGGACGATCATCGGGATGTACTAGGATTTGGCGGTACATTTTTTCTATATCTCCATTGAAGACGAAACGATACATTCTCCAATTGAGTAGAATGCCTAGTAAATCGCCCTGTAGGGTTGGGCCTTTAAGTAGAACATCGTTCAAAGATTTACCTGGCGAAGGGGGTCGAGAACCGTTGAACACGATTCGAAGTTTGGTTGATGTACTTTCGGGTTTTACTTTCGGACATGTGGTTGAGAGATACATATTCCGCTAAAACGTTATGTTATTGGGTCTTAAGAGCGCTGTCCTTCTGCAACGTGTTTTGCATCCGACAATATTGACCGATTGCCGTCGTGCGAGATGCTCAAAGGTATATGCTCTCAGCGAACTCAGGTTTGAAGGGTAAGCGTAAAATGTAGCGGCCATCGGGTTGCCTTTGGGTTGTATCTGCGTAAAGTTTTTCGCAAAACTCATCTGCGTCAGATACGGGTTTGGGAATTGAGATTTCTTCAACTTCCCAAAGTTTTTGCAACAAATTGCAAAGTTTTTCTGCTTCGTCGTGTACAAAAGTAGAGAATGAGCAGATGCTAGTGGAGTTAGCGGGCCATGGATAGTGATCCATCCAAAAATGGTGTACTGAGCTAGCATATTGCCTGAGATTGGCGTTTGGATTCTTTTAAATATGCGAGAGCAGATTTATTAACTAATATCAAATGGAATATATAATAGGAGTAGGGTTACAATGTAATAAGAGTGTGTATATTGTTGATATGTTGTTCTGTGAGATGGTGCCCGCTGTAGGTGAGCGGTTCTGTCCACGATGACGATTGCTGACCAACTGACTTGACTGACAGTGAGAGCGGGGGAATAACATATGTTAAGTGGCTAACAGCGCACTGTTCTTAGCATACACAACACCCCTTAACACCCAGTTGCGTCGTAGAATTGTGGGGGCTGCCGGTCACGCCTGGATCTGCGCAGTCCCTCTGATGGCGCCTGCATTGGGGATTGGTTGGTTACTGTAGGCGGCGTCGCAGATGCTGAGCTCATGTGTTGGTTAGCGGCGCATGTTCCGTCAGCTACATGGGATGGTGCATCGCCTTCGCGCTCACACTGGTCTTAGTTCATGTCTTCGTTGTCGCTCAGAGGTGACGACTGCTGGCGACTACGAAGTTGATCATAATGCCGCCTGTAAAGCGATTACAAACGACACAACGTCGAATGCAGTGCTTGACTTTGTTAGTCAATTTGGTTATATAGAATTCCTCGCTCGAAGTGGAGTGGACAAAGTCTAGGAACAGAGTGCAAAGTCTGCAGTTTGCTGGTAGCAATACTGGATGTCGTTCCTTAAATGACAAATGGGCAAATGCAAATGCGAGTCGACTGTTAAGCCGAATTTGTCCATCTATGTCCAAGAATGGATCCAAAGTGCTAAGTGAGCTCTTTGATGAAATTGGACACTTTTTGAGTAACCGGGCATACTCATCGGGATAGTATTGCCGCTGAGCAGCGGTTACCAATCGAATTTTAGCAAGTTTGACTAGGGATGTCATGTCTGCTGAGCTGGCTGTATGAGTCGGGTGCCATTTGAATATACGAGCTGTTGCTCTAAGGGCCCTTGAGTATGACGAGAACTTTTCACACAAGTCAACGTTATTGGATTCTGTGAAGAACTGGTCGACTCTTTTAGATTCTGGAGGTGAAATGACTATGTCAAACGAAACTGGCCAATTTTCTTTGGGAGAGGATAGCCAACTGGGTCCGTTCCACCACAGAGAAAAAGCCTTCAACTCTATAGAGGTGAAACCACGTGTACCCAGATCTGCTGGGATGTCCTTTGATGGCACATGATTCCATATTGCATTGGGAGCATCGGAATGAATGGCTTTTCCAAGCATGTGGGGGCTTTTCTAACCATGGCAGCACGATTTCGGAGTCTGACCATAAAAACAGCTTTAGTTCTGATAATTGGGTTTAAAAAAGCGTGTGTTTGACCAATTTTGCTAATAAAACGGCTCCGCACAGTTCCAATCGGGGTAAACTGACCGTTTTTAATGGGGCTACTTTGCTTTTGGCAACGAGTAAGTGAGTCTGAGAAGTGCCAGAGGGATGGCTTGTGCGCACGTATATTGCAGCATGCTTTCTCAGAAGCATCGCAGAATCCGTGTAGTTTGATATCTTGCTTTGGGTCATAGCCAGTCCAGCGTGGGATGCGGATAAGCTTGAGTTCGAGTAAGTTCTCGAGAAATGAGTTCCATTTGGAAATGGTAGCTGGTTTGACGTAGTCGTCCCAATCCAGACATTCTAACCAGAGAGATTGGAGGAGAAGTTTTGCTTGGATTATGATGGGCGTAAGCCAGCCTGCAGGGTCAAACAAAGTGGATGTGTGCGATAGAATTTGGCGCTTTGTTATTGAGTTAACAGGATTGGGTTGGCAGATATCATACGAGAAGAAATCATCTTTTGCATTCCATCGGATCCCGAGAGTACGGGTAGAGCTGGATCCGTAACTTTAAGAAAATTGCTGTCAATCAGATCTTCTTTAGGGATGTTGCTTAATAAAGCTTTGTGGTTAGAGGTGTTTTTCTTGAGAAGAAAACCTGCAGACTTGAGTGCTGCTCGTATTTGAAATTGTGCCTCAGTGGCACCTTCCAACGTGTGATCTCCCGAGAGAACGTCATCCACATAAATTTCACGGCGGAGAATTTTGGATGCGATAGGGTAGGAGTCTTTGCAGCCGTGAGCTAACTGCAGGAGAGTTATAATTGCCAGATAGGGTGAGCAATTAACTCCAAAGGTTACCGTGTTCAGCATAAAATGTCGAATGAGTACGCTATTTGAAGGGCTGAAGATCACTCGTTGGAAAGGACGATCATCGGGATGTTCTAGGATTTGGCGGTACATTTTTTCTATATCTCCATTGAAGACGAAACGATACATTCTCCAATTGAGTAGAATGCCTAGTAAATCGCCCTGTAGGGATGGGCCTTTAAGTAGAACATCGTTCAAAGATTTACCTGGCAAAGGGGGTCGAGAACCGTTGAACACGATTCGAAGTTTGGTTGATGTACTTTCGGGTTTTACTTTCGGACATGTGGTTGAGAGATACATATTCCGCTAAAACGTTATGTTATTGGGTCTTAAGAGCGCTGTCCTTCTGCAACGTGTTTTGCATCCGACAATATTGACCGATTGCCGTCGTGCGAGATGCTCAAAGGTATATGCTCTCAGCGAACTCAGGTTTGAAGGGTAAGCGTAAAATGTAGCGGCCATCGGGTTGCCTTTGGGTTGTATCTGCGTAAAGTTTTTCGCAAAACTCATCTGCGTCAGATACGGGTTTGGGAATTGAGATTTCTTCAACTTCCCAAAGTTTTTGCAACAAATTGCAAAGTTTTTCTGCTTCGTCGTGTACAAAAGTAGAGAATGAGCAGATGCTAGTGGAGTTAGCGGGCCATGGATAGTGATCCATCCAAAAATGGTGTACTGAGCTAGCATATTGCCTGAGATTGGCGTTTGGATTCTTTTAAATATGCGAGAGCAGATTTATTAACTAATATCAAATGGAATATATAATAGGAGTAGGGTTACAATGTAATAAGAGTGTGTATATTGTTGATATGTTGTTCTGTGAGATGGTGCCCGCTGTAGGTGAGCGGTTCTGTCCACGATGACGATTGCTGACCAACTGACTTGACTGACAGTGAGAGCGGGGGAATAACATATGTTAAGTGGCTAACAGCGCACTGTTCTTAGCATACACAACACCCCTTAACACCCAGTTGCGTCGTAGAATTGTGGGGCTGCCGGTCACGCCTGGATCTGCGCAGTCCCTCTGATGGCGCCTGCATTGGGGATTGGTTGGTTACTGTAGGCGGCGTCGCAGATGCTGAGCTCATGTGTTGGTTAGCGGCGCATGTTCCGTCAGCTACATGGGATGGTGCATCGCCTTCGCGCTCACACTGGTCTAAGTTCCATGTCTTCGTTGTCGCTCAGAGGTGACGACTGCTGGTGACGTACGCAAGTTGATCATAATGCCGCCTGTAAAGCGATTCAAACGACACAACGTCGAATGCAGTGCTTGACTTTGTTAGTCAATTTGGTTATATAGAATTCCTCGCTCGAAGTGGAGTGGACAAAGTCTAGGAACAGAGTGCAAAGTCTGCAGTTTGCTGGTAGCAATACTGGATGTCGTTCCTTAAATGACAAATGGGCAAATGCAAATGCGAGTCGACTGTTAAGCCGAATTTGTCCATCTATGTCCAAGAATGGATCCAAAGTGCTAAGTGAGCTCTTTGATGAAATTGGACACTTTTTGAGTAACCGGGCATACTCATCGGGCATAGCATTGCCGCTGAGCAGCGGTTACCAATCGAATTTTAGCAAGTTTGACTAGGGATGTCATGTCTGCTGAGCTGGCTGTATGAGTCGGGTGCCATTTGAATATACGAGCTGTTGCTCTAAGGGCCCTTGAGTATGACGAGAACTTTTCACACAAGTCAACGTTATTGGATTCTGTGAAGAACTGGTCGACTCTTTTAGATTCTGGAGGTGAAATGACTATGTCAAACGAAACTGGCCAATTTTCTTTGGGAGAGGATAGCCAACTGGGTCCGTTCCACCACAGAGAAAAAGCCTTCAACTCTATAGAGGTGAAACCACGTGTACCCAGATCTGCTGGGATGTCCTTTGATGGCACATGATTCCATATTGCATTGGGAGCATCGGAATGAATGGCTTTTCCAAGCATGTGGGGGCTTTCTAACCATGGCAGCACGATTTCGGAGTCTGACCATAAAAACAGCTTTAGTTCTGATAATTGGGTTTGAAAAAGCGTGTGTTTGACCAATTTTGCTAATAAAACGGCTCCGCACAGTTCCAATCGGGGTAAACTGACCGTTTTTAATGGGGCTACTTTGCTTTTGGCAACGAGTAAGTGAGTCTGAGAAGTGCCAGAGGGATGGCTTGTGCGCACGTATATTGCAGCATGCTTTCTCAGAAGCATCGCAGAATCCGTGTAGTTTGATATCTTGCTTTGGGTCATAGCCAGTCCAGCGTGGGGATGCGGATAAGCTTGAGTTCGAGTAAGTTCTCGAGAAATGAGTTCCATTTGGAAATGGTAGCTGGTTTGACGTAGTCGTCCCAATCCAGACATTCTAACCAGAGAGATTGGAGGAGAAGTTTTGCTTGGATTATGATGGGCGTAAGCCAGCCTGCAGGGTCAAACAAAGTGGATGTGTGCGATAGAATTTGGCGCTTTGTTATTGAGTTAACAGGATTGGGTTGGCAGATATCATACGAGAAGAAATCATCTTTTGCATTCCATCGGATCCCGAGAGTACGGGTAGAGCTGGATCCCGTAACTTTAAGAAAATTGCTGTCAATCAGATCTTCTTTAGGGATGTTGCTTAATAAAGCTTTGTGGTTAGAGGTGTTTTTCTTGAGAAGAAAACCTGCAGACTTGAGTGCTGCTCGTATTTGAAATTGTGCCTCAGTGGCACCTTCCAACGTGTGATCTCCCGAGAGAACGTCATCCACATAAATTTCACGGCGGAGAATTTTGGATGCGATAGGGTAGGAGTCTTTGCAGCCGTGAGCTAACTGCAGGAGAGTTATAATTGCCAGATAGGGTGAGCAATTAACTCCAAAGGTTACCGTGTTCAGCATAAAATGTCGAATGAGTACGCTATTTGAAGGGCTGAAGATCACTCGTTGGAAAGGACGATCATCGGGATGTTCTAGGATTTGGCGGTACATTTTTTCTATATCTCCATTGAAGACGAAACGATACATTCTCCAATTGAGTAGAATGCCTAGTAAATCGCCCTGTAGGGATGGGCCTTTAAGTAGAACATCGTTCAAAGATTTACCTGGCAAAGGGGGTCGAGAACCGTTGAACACGATTCGAAGTTTGGTTGATGTACTTTCGGGTTTTACTTTCGGACATGTGGTTGAGAGATACATATTCCGCTAAAACGTTATGGTATTGGGTCTTAAGAGCGCTGTCCTTCTGCAACGTGTTTTGCATCCGACAATATTGACCGATTGCCGTCGTGCGAGATGCTCCAAGGTATATGCTCTCAGCGAACTCAGGTTTGAAGGGTAAGCGTAAAATGTAGCGGCCATCGGGTTGCCTTTGGGTTGTATCTGCGTAAAGTTTTTCGCAAAACTCATCTGCGTCAGATACGGGTTTGGGAATTGAGATTTCTTCAACTTCCCAAAGTTTTTGCAACAAATTGCAAAGGTTTTCTGCTTCGTCGTGTACAAAAGTAGAGAATGAGCAGATGCTAGTGGAGTTAGCGGGCCACTCACTATCCATCCAAAAATGGTGTACTGAGCTAGCATATTGCCTGAGATTGGCGTTTGGATTCTTTTAAATATGCGAGAGCAGATTTATTAACTAATATCAAATGGAATATATAATAGGAGTAGGGTTACAATGTAATAAGAGTGTGTATATTGTTGATATGTTGTTCTGTGAGATGGTGCCCGCTGTAGGTGAGCGGTTCTGTCCACGATGACGATTGCTGACCAACTGACTTGACTGACAGTGAGAGCGGGGGAATAACATATGTTAAGTGGCTAACAGCGCACTGTTCTTAGCATACACAACACCCCTTAACACCCAGTTGCGTCGTAGAATTGTGGGGGCTGCCGGTCTCGCCTGGATCTGCGCAGTCCCTCTGATGGCGCCTGCATTGGGGATTGGTTGGTTACTGTAGGCGGCGTCGCAGATGATGAACTCATGTGTTGGTTAGCGGCGCATGTTCTGTCAGCTACATGGGATGGTGCATCGCCTTCGCGCTCACACTGGTCTAAGTTCATGTCTTCGTTGTCGCTCAGAGGTGACGACTGCTGGCGACTACGAAGTTGATCATAATGCCGCCTGTAAAGCGATTACAAACGACACAACGTCGAATGCAGTGCTTGACTTTGTTAGTCAATTTGGTTATATAGAATTCCTCGCTCGAAGTGGAGTGGACAAAGTCTAGGAACAGAGTGCAAAGTCTGCAGTTTGCTGGTAGCAATACTGGATGTCGTTCCTTAAATGACAAATGGGCAAATGCAAATGCGAGTCGACTGTTAAGCCGAATTTGTCCATCTATGTCCAAGAATGGATCCAAAGTGCTAAGTGAGCTCTTTGATGAAATTGGACACTTTTTGAGTAACCGGGCATACTCATCGGGATAGTATTGCCGCTGAGCAGCGGTTACCAATCGAATTTTAGCAAGTTTGACTAGGGATGTCATGTCTGCTGAGCTGGCTGTATGAGTCGGGTGCCATTTGAATATAAGAGCTGTTGCTCTAAGGGCCCTTGAGTATGACGAGAACTTTTCACACAAGTCAACGTTATTGGATTCTGTGAAGAACTGGTCGACTCTTTTAGATTCTGGAGGTGAAATGACTATGTCAAACGAAACTGGCCAATTTTCTTTGGGAGAGGATAGCCAACTGGGTCCGTTCCACCACAGAGAAAAAGCCTTCAACTCTATAGAGGTGAAACCACGTGTACCCAGATCTGCTGGGATGTCCTTTGATGGCACATGATTCCATATTGCATTGGGAGCATCGGAATGAATGGCTTTTCCAAGCATGTGGGGGCTTTTCTAACCATGGCAGCACGATTTCGGAGTCTGACCATAAAAACAGCTTTAGTTCTGATAATTGGGTTTAAGAAAGCGTGTGTTTGACCAATTTTGCTAATAAAACGGCTCCGCACAGTTCCAATCGGGGTAAACTGACCGTTTTTAATGGGGCTACTTTGCTTTTGGCAACGAGTAAGTGAGTCTGAGAAGTGCCAGAGGGATGGCTTGTGCGCACGTATATTGCAGCATGCTTTCTCAGAAGCATCGCAGAATCCGTGTAGTTTGATATCTTGCTTTGGGTCATAGCCAGTCCAGCGTGGGATGCGGATAAGCTTGAGTTCGAGTAAGTTCTCGAGAAATGAGTTCCATTTGGAAATGGTAGCTGGTTTGACGTAGTCGTCCCAATCCAGACATTCTAACCAGAGAGATTGGAGGAGAAGTTTTGCTTGGATTATGATGGGCGTAAGCCAGCCTGCAGGGTCAAACAAAGTGGATGTGTGCGATAGAATTTGGCGCTTTGTTATTGAGTTAACAGGATTGGGTTGGCAGATATCATACGAGAAGAAATCATCTTTTGCATTCCATCGGATCCCGAGAGTACGGGTAGAGCTGGATCCCGTAACTTTAAGAAAATTGCTGTCAATCAGATCTTCTTTAGGGATGTTGCTTAATATAGCTTTGTGGTTAGAGGTGTTTTTCTTGAGAAGAAAACCTGCAGACTTGAGTGCTGCTCGTATTTGAAATTGTGCCTCAGTGGCACCTTCCAACGTGTGATCTCCCGAGAGAACGTCATCCACATAAATTTCACGGCGGAGAATTTTGGATGCGATAGGGTAGGAGTCTTTGCAGCCGTGAGCTAACTGCAGGAGAGTTATAATTGCCAGATAGGGTGCGCAATTAACTCCAAGGGTTACCGTGTTCAGCATAAAATGTCGCATGAGTACGCTATTTGAAGGGCTGAAGATCACTCGTTGGAAAGGACGATCATCGGGATGTACTAGGATTTGGCGGTACATTTTTTCTATATCTCCATTGAAGACGAAACGATACATTCTCCAATTGAGTAGAATGCCTAGTAAATCGCCCTGTAGGGTTGGGCCTTTAAGTAGAACATCGTTCAAAGATTTACCTGGCGAAGGGGGTCGAGAACCGTTGAACACGATTCGAAGTTTGGTTGATGTACTTTCGGGTTTTACTTTCGGACATGTGGTTGAGAGATACATATTCCGCTAAAACGTTATGGTATTGGGTCTTAAGAGCGCTGTCCTTCTGCAACGTGTTTTGCATCCGACAATATTGACCGATTGCCGTCGTGCGAGATGCTCCAAGGTATATGCTCTCAGCGAACTCAGGTTTGAAGGGTAAGCGTAAAATGTAGCGGCCATCGGGTTGCCTTTGGGTTGTATCTGCGTAAAGTTTTTCGCAAAACTCATCTGCGTCAGATACGGGTTTGGGAATTGAGATTTCTTCAACTTCCCAAAGTTTTTGCAACAAATTGCAAAGGTTTTCTGCTTCGTCGTGTACAAAAGTAGAGAATGAGCAGATGCTAGTGGAGTTAGCGGGCCACTCACTATCCATCCAAAAATGGTGTACTGAGCTAGCATATTGCCTGAGATTGGCGTTTGGATTCTTTTAAATATGCGAGAGCAGATTTATTAACTAATATCAAATGGAATATATAATAGGAGTAGGGTTACAATGTAATAAGAGTGTGTATATTGTTGATATGTTGTTCTGTGAGATGGTGCCCGCTGTAGGTGAGCGGTTCTGTCCACGATGACGATTGCTGACCAACTGACTTGACTGACAGTGAGAGCGGGGGAATAACATATGTTAAGTGGCTAACAGCGCACTGTTCTTAGCATACACAACACCCCTTAACACCCAGTTGCGTCGTAGAATTGTGGGGGCTGCCGGTCACGCCTGGATCTGCGCAGTCCCTCTGATGGCGCCTGCATTGGGGATTGGTTGGTTACTGTAGGCGGCGTCGCAGATGCTGAGCTCATGTGTTGGTTAGCGGCGCATGTTCCGTCAGCTACATGGGATGGTGCATCGCCTTCGCGCTCACACTGGTCTAAGTTCATGTCTTCGTTGTCGCTCAGAGGTGACGACTGCTGGCGACTACGAAGTTGATCATAATGCCGCCTGTAAAGCGATTACAAACGACACAACGTCGAATGCAGTGCTTGACTTTGTTAGTCAATTTGGTTATATAGAATTCCTCGCTCGAAGTGGAGTGGACAAAGTCTAGGAACAGAGTGCAAAGTCTGCAGTTTGCTGGTAGCAATACTGGATGTCGTTCCTTAAATGACAAATGGGCAAATGCAAATGCGAGTCGACTGTTAAGCCGAATTTGTCCATCTATGTCCAAGAATGGATCCAAAGTGCTAAGTGAGCTCTTTGATGAAATTGGACACTTTTTGAGTAACCGGGCATACGCATCGGGATAGTATTGCCGCTGAGCAGCGGTTACCAATCGAATTTTAGCAAGTTTGACTAGGGATGTCATGTCTGCTGAGCTGGCTGTATGAGTCGGGTGCCATTTGAATATACGAGCTGTTGCTCTAAGGGCCCTTGAGTATGACGAGAACTTTTCACACAAGTCAACGTTATTGGATTCTGTGAAGAACTGGTCGACTCTTTTAGATTCTGGAGGTGAAATGACTATGTCAAACGAAACTGGCCAATTTTCTTTGGGAGAGGATAGCCAACTGGGTCCGTTCCACCACAGAGAAAAAGCCTTCAACTCTATAGAGGTGAAACCACGTGTACCCAGATCTGCTGGGATGTCCTTTGATGGCACATGATTCCATATTGCATTGGGAGCATCGGAATGAATGGCTTTTCCAAGCATGTGGGGGCTTTTCTAACCATGGCAGCACGATTTCGGAGTCTGACCATAAAAACAGCTTTAGTTCTGATAATTGGGTTTAAGAAAGCGTGTGTTTGACCAATTTTGCTAATAAAACGGCTCCGCACAGTTCCAATCGGGGTAAACTGACCGTTTTTAATGGGGCTACTTTGCTTTTGGCAACGAGTAAGTGAGTCTGAGAAGTGCCAGAGGGATGGCTTGTGCGCACGTATATTGCAGCATGCTTTCTCAGAAGCATCGCAGAATCCGTGTAGTTTGATATCTTGCTTTGGGTCATAGCCAGTCCAGCGTGGGATGCGGATAAGCTTGAGTTCGAGTAAGTTCTCGAGAAATGAGTTCCATTTGGAAATGGTAGCTGGTTTGACGTAGTCGTCCCAATCCAGACATTCTAACCAGAGAGATTGGAGGAGAAGTTTTGCTTGGATTATGATGGGCGTAAGCCAGCCTGCAGGGTCAAACAAAGTGGATGTGTGCGATAGAATTTGGCGCTTTGTTATTGAGTTAACAGGATTGGGTTGGCAGATATCATACGAGAAGAAATCATCTTTTGCATTCCATCGGATCCCGAGAGTACGGGTAGAGCTGGATCCCGTAACTTTAAGAAAATTGCTGTCAATCAGATCTTCTTTAGGGATGTTGCTTAATAAAGCTTTGTGGTTAGAGGTGTTTTTCTTGAGAAGAAAACCTGCAGACTTGAGTGCTGCTCGTATTTGAAATTGTGCCTCAGTGGCACCTTCCAACGTGTGATCTCCCGAGAGAACGTCATCCACATAAATTTCACGGCGGAGAATTTTGGATGCGATAGGGTAGGAGTCTTTGCAGCCGTGAGCTAACTGCAGGAGAGTTATAATTGCCAGATAGGGTGAGCAATTAACTCCAAAGGTTACCGTGTTCAGCATAAAATGTCGCATGAGTACGCTATTTGAAGGGCTGAAGATCACTCGTTGGAAAGGACGATCATCGGGATGTTCTAGGATTTGGCGGTACATTTTTTCTATATCTCCATTGAAGACGAAACGATACATTCTCCAATTGAGTAGAATGCCTAGTAAATCGCCCTGTAGGGTTGGGCCTTTAAGTAGAACATCGTTCAAAGATTTACCTGGCAAAGGGGGTCGAGAACCGTTGAACACGATTCGAAGTTTGGTTGATGTACTTTCGGGTTTTACTTTCGGACATGTGGTTGAGAGATACATATTCCGCTAAAACGTTATGGTATTGGGTCTTAAGAGCGCTGTCCTTCTGCAACGTGTTTTGCATCCGACAATATTGACCGATTGCCGTCCTGCGAGATGCTCCAAGGTATATGCTCTCAGCGAACTCAGGTTTGAAGGGTAAGCGTAAAATGTAGCGGCCATCGGGTTGCCTTTGGGTTGTATCTGCGTAAAGTTTTTCGCAAAACTCATCTGCGTCAGATACGGGTTTGGGAATTGAGATTTCTTCAACTTCCCAAAGTTTTTGCAACAAATTGCAAATGTTTTCTGCTTCGTCGTGTACAAAAGTAGAGAATGAGCAGATGCTAGTGGAGTTAGCGGGCCACTCACTATCCATCCAAAAATGGTGTACTGAGCTAGCATATTGCCTGAGATTGGCGTTTGGATTCTTTTAAATATGCGAGAGCAGATTTATTAACTAATATCAAATGGAATATATAATAGGAGTAGGGTTACAATGTAATAAGAGTGTGTATATTGTTGATATGTTGTTCTGTGAGATGGTGCCCGCTGTAGGTGAGCGGTTCTGTCCACGATGACGATTGCTGACCAACTGACTTGACTGACAGTGAGAGCGGGGGAATAACATATGTTAAGTGGCTAACAGCGCACTGTTCTTAGCATACACAACACCCCTTAACACCCAGTTGCGTCGTAGAATTGTGGGGGCTGCCGGTCTCGCCTGGATCTGCGCAGTCCCTCTGATGGCGCCTGCATTGGGGATTGGTTGGTTACTGTAGGCGGCGTCGCAGATGATGAACTCATGTGTTGGTTAGCGGCGCATGTTCTGTCAGCTACATGGGATGGTGCATCGCCTTCGCGCTCACACTGGTCTAAGTTCATGTCTTCGTTGTCGCTCAGAGGTGACGACTGCTGGCGACTACGAAGTTGATCATAATGCCGCCTGACTAGGCGGTTGTCAGCTAAGCGAGCCGTGTAGGAAATTGGTCCAGTTTGGGTGGCTACCCAACCCTCGATCCACTTGGGGCCCTCAGCGTAATTTCTGACCCAATCCGGAGAACCTGAAAAATAACGATTATCGCCTGTGCCTTTGCTGGTCTTACTAAATGTTATTTCCGTGGGTTGAATTTTGTCAAAATAGGTTTTTAGTTCTCGATTCAGCAGAAGCTCAGCTGGCGAATGGTTCGAAGTTGCATGTGGCGTAATGGCTGATGAAATATAAACCGGGCTAGGCTGAGATTGATTTCTTCGTTTCGGTCAAACTTTTTGAGAAATTTTTTTGGTACTCTGTACCATACGCTCAGCTTGGCCATTCGTAGCCGGATGAAATGGAGCAGAGCGAATGTGTCGAATAAGATTGTTTTCCATGAAAATCCTAAATTCCTCTGATGTGAATGCAGTGCCGTTATCAGATACTATTTCATCGGGGAGTCCGTGCGTAGCAAACAGATGACGAAGGAACTTGATCGCACCAAATGCTGATGTTGAGCTGACCACGGTGACCTCCAGCCATTTTGAGTACGAGTCAACAACCAAGAAGAATGTTCTACCTTGGAAGGGGCCGGCGAAGTCCACATGAAGACGTGACCAGGGACGCTTTGCTGATTCCCAATGGTGAGGTGGCGTTTGCGGTGGTTGATTCCGAATCTCTTGGCACGCCGAGCAGCGTTTGACAATTGACTCTATCTCTGAGTCAATGTTGGGCCACCACACATAGCTGCGTGCTAGGGCCTTCATTTTAACGATGCCAGGGTGAGCTGCATGAAGAGCTTTTAAGATGGTTGGCCTCGCTTGAGGGGTATGACGGCTCGGTTTCCCCATACAAAGACTCCTTTATTTGCCGATAGTTCCTCACGACGCAAATAGTACGGGTTTGATCTTTCGATTTTTGTGTCAGGCCATCCCCTTAACACCCAGCTCAATACTTTAGAGAGCGTTGAATCCTTTGAAGTTTGTGATGATAACAGTTGCGCATTGATGTTGGGCGTTGCAGCTAGTTCAATCATAAGCACCTCTTCGGTATGTGCTGCACCTTCTACAGTTGATATTGGGCAACGGCTTAGGAAGTCCGTCTGAGCATTATGTTTGATATTACGTTTGGTACTGGTTTTGACGTTGTAAAAATGCCCAACAACGGACGATGATCGGTGACAAGCGTGAAGGAACGTCCGTATAAATAATTATGGAATTTTTTAACACCTGCAACTAATGCGACTGCTTCCCTGTCGATTTGTGCGTAATTCCGTTCCGATTTGGAGAGAGTCCGTGAGTAAAATGCGATTGGTTTTTCAGAGCCGTCTGAAAATATGTGGCTAAGGACCGCTCCTAGGCCATATGGGGATGCATCACATGCTAGCACTAATGGTAACTGGCCATCGTAGTGGACTAACAGATTGTCGGATGTGATGAGCTCTTTTTAATGCAGAAAAGGCGTCTGCGTGCTGTCGTTTCCACGTCCAAGTGGCGCTCTTATCTAGTAGGCGATGTAGCGGCTCGGCAAATGTTGCTTTATGAGGCAGAAATGCAAGATAAAAGTTTAATAATCCGAGGAAAGCTTGCAAATGTTTTTTATCTTTCGGTGTAGGTGTGTGACGAATGGCTTTAATTTTATCGCTTGAGGGCCGAATTCCCAAGGCGTCGATGTGAAAACCCAGGAACTCAATGGATGATTTGCCGAACTGGCATTTGTCCTTGCGCAATCGCAGTTCTGTCAGCAAGCTCTTGCTCTGATTTTCCCATAATCACTATATCGTCAAAATATGGCAACACTCCTGAAATTCCAAGCAATATGTTCTCTATGCAGCTTTGAAAAATTCCCGGGGCCGACGATATGCCAAATTGCAGCCTGTTGACTTTGAATGCGCCCATGTGTGTGATTATTGTCTGAAGCATAGCTGATTGCTGATCCACAATTAGTTGCTGGAATGCTTGGGCCAGGTCGATTTTTGCGAAGATTGAGCCTCCTTCGATCGAGGCTAATAGCGTGTTGACTGCTGGGATTTGATGGCAATGTGGCTTAATAGCATTGTTCAATATTGATTTGTAGTCGCCACAAATCCGGACCATGCCGTCCTTTTTGATCACCGGTACAATCGGTGTTGCCCATTCCGAGTATTCGACGCTTTCCAAAATGCCCTGATTGCACAAGCGATTGATTTCCTCTTCTACGAGACCCTTGATGGCGAATGGTAACCGCCATGGCGGCATGCGCAGTGATACTGGTGGCCCCGTGAACTGGCCAAGCTCAGGTTTAAACAAATGTTGGAATTTGTTAAGTACTGATTCAATGTTTGTGCCGTTTGAAATAGAACATATTCCTTCAATTCGTATGCCGAGTTTATCAAACCAGTTACATCCGAGTAAATTCGCGCCACCGCCATAGACAACAACAAGGGGTAGATTCTCTATCTTTTCGATGGTTGTATTGAATGGATATGTCGATGACTCCCTTCACTGGGATCGAATTCCTCTGGTAGTCGTTTAGATCCAAATCGCATTTTTAGAGATCTTGCCTTCCTTTAGGCCAGATGTAGCGGAACGTTGATTCTTTCATAATGGTCACAGGCGACCCCGAGTCCACCTCAAATAAGCAGGTGCGACCGTTGATAATGATTGATATTGACTTCTTTTGACATACTTGCGGCAGTATGTGATGAACAGCAGATTCTCCTCGAGACGATCTGTGCTGTTGAGCACCTTGGTGTGCGTTCCTAGAATTTGTCGTTGAGGCGCTATCCCTTGACATGCGCATGAATGGCAAACAGTCTCTCGATGGGGGCACTGTTTCCTTAGGTGATGACCCCCGCAGCCAGCACACGCTAGCTGGTTGCTGCTGCGTTGATATTGGCGGGAACGACCCGCTGAGACACCATGTATAGAGTCGCTATGTATGGAGCCTGCTTCATTCGTTTGTCTCATGGCCGCTGCACTCGCTGCTGCGGCTTCGCTGGTCATAGAGCGCTCGACGACTCGTTGCAACGTTAGGGCTTCCTCCGCCAGTAAGCTTCTCTGTAGATTTTCATCCCTCATGCCGCACACGAAACGATCGCGCAGCATTCGGTCCAACGACGTCCCGAAATTGCAATCCTTGGCCAATGTGCGCAGCGCTGCCACGTAGTTGCTTGCAGACTCGTCTGGCTGCTGATCACACTTGTGAAAATGGTAGAACGATGCGATTTCGGAAGGGCGTGGAGACAAATGGCCGGTCAGTAATTTGCAAATTTCATCTAATTTCAAGTCACTAACCTTTGTGGGTGAGGCCAATGATGTTAAGAGGTCATAAAGCTGCGCACCGGCCAGCGTTAGGAAAGCCGCCTTTTTCCGCTCTTCTTCTTTAACATCATTGGCCAGCAGGAATAAGTTGAAGCGTTCCAAATACGATGTCCATTTGTGTGGATGAGCCAAGTCAAACGGTTCCAGGCCACCAAGTCCAGCCATTGAAACCCGTTGCGTAATAGTGTCGTTTACTAAATGATTTTCTTCAGAGTTATGTAAGTTACATATGTCTGCATGTTTTCTTTCTTTGCGGCACTTCCACTATGACTGGAAGCTTGATCGCTCTCTCTTCCTTGTTTCGCTGATTCGCTAATTCCGCTCGACGCAGTAGCGCTGTTTTTGTCTTCCTCTTTGACGACTTTACCGCTACTCGAATTCTTATCGCTGTCTGCGTGTTCCATGTGACTTAAACTTTTCTCACACAATTTAATTATTCTTATTTCATCCCATCCTCGTCGCCAGTTTTAAATATGCGAGAGCAGATTTATTAACTAATATCAAATGGAATATATAATAGGAGTAGGGTTACAATGTAATAAGAGTGTGTATATTGTTCGTATGTTGTTCTGTGAAATGGTGCCCGCTGTAGGTGAGCGGTCTGTCCACGATGACGATTGCTGACCAACTGACTTGTCTGACAGTGAGAGCGGGGGAATAACATATGTTAAGTGGCTAACAGCGCACTGTTCTTAGCATACACAACAGATTCCATCCAAGAGAATGCGAGGGGCATGTCACTTCCAATTACCATGTCAATTTGAGCCGCAGTTGAAAAATTTGGATCTGTGAGCTCAAGGCCATCCAGAGAAGGATCTTATGGTTTTTGGCAAGTAACTGACGGAATCATGTTGGTGAGTTTACTGAGCACAATTGCATCAACTGGTACCCTGACTTCGTTAGTTGCATTTGTGAGGGTAAGTTTACAAACTTTTGAGGATGAGCTTACAAACTGTCCGCCCATGCCTGAGACGTTTGTGTGATGCTTACGGACTGGGAGCTTGAGACGTTTTTAGGACTTTTCCGTAATAAAAGTTCTTTGGGAACCTTGGTCGATAAGCGCTCGTAAGCATAGTAATTCTCCGCAATGAAGTAACAGAACTATTGCCGTCGGCAGAATAATGTTCTGGTTTTGTGAAGAGTGATGAGCGGATATGGATGGGGATTGTGATTCAGCTTGATACGATTTTGGAGGAAAATGCAATAAAGTGTGATGCGCTTTTTTGCATGTGTTGCATATGTGATCACTTTTGCACTCCTTGGCTAAATGGTTATATGCGAGGCAATTTATGCATATTTTTGCCGTTTTCACGTACTGGAAACGGTCTTGGGGGGTTTACTTTAAGAATTGAGAACACTGTCTGAGATGATGTGTTTGATTGCAGTACTTGCAGGCGGTTGCTGCAGTAGTTGCGTGTGCAAGTGTCTTGTTTCTGGAAGTTGACTTGGGATTATGCAGCGAGAGGTTTGAGATTGGTTTAATTGCACTAAGTCGTTCCAAAACTTCTACTCTCGTGGTAAGGAAACTATTGAGTTGATTCCAGGTGGGCAATTCCTTTCTGGATTCAAGAGACTGTTCCCAGAGAGATAGGGTTAACTCTGGGAGCTTGGAAGAGCAATGGTAAACAAGAAAAGGATCCCAATCTGAGGTTGAGATACCTTGAGCTGAGAGTACAGCGAGACAATTGCTTATAGTTGCTTGAATTTGTTGAATGCCTTTGTCATCCTCTTTTGAAATTCGTTCGATCCCAAATAAGTGTTTGAGCTGAGTATCGACGAGAAGACGTTTATTTTCATAGCGCTTGCTCAAGGCGTTCCATGCAGGTTGAAAATTTTTGTCGCACAGTTGAAATTGCTTAACGATGATACTAGCTTCACCGAGGGTTTTCTGTCTAAGATGATACAATTTTTGAGCAGAAGAGAGTTTTGTGTGAGATCCGTTAACCGCTGTGAAAATATATCTGAAGGCTGGCCAGTAGAGCTGGGGTAAAATCGATGTTGGCAACCATCGATGTTTGCCAACATCGATGTTTCCGATGTTTGGAAAACAACATCGATGTTTTTGTAATACTAAATACAAGAAGATTAACAACACCATATTTTAATTTTTACTGAGATCCAACAATTGTATTAACATATTTTTGTTTAGGAACAAAAACTTATTTACTATGACTGATTTAAGGTAGCATCTGCACTCAGGCAAAAATCGCATAGTAAAACCTAACACAAAATCACATATGATTCAACTATGCCCCTTTTGGATTCAAATTAACTAAAAAGCACTTTGAATTGTCTAAGAACATATTAAAAAGGCGAACTTAAGTTACCCCTTTTATATTCTCAGGGCAGGGAATTCCGACTTTAAAAATACGGCCGTATTTTAGCAAAATGCTAAAAATATATTGATGAATACTTTTAGGCTATGGCGATGGCACAACTGGTTGAGACGGCACTCCAATCGTGTTCCAAGTCTAGAGATCCCGAGTTCGAGTCCTCCCAGAGTAAATTTAAACTTTGTACAAATTAATATAATTCGCAGTTTTTCAGAACCAAATATAAATGAATTCTACTCTTGGATTTCCATTATGGAGAAAATTGAGTAAAGGTAGCCTGGAAAAATTTATTATTAATTAATTATTATTATATTATTATTAACTATTACCAATGTTAAATTTAACTTTTTCCATTGTTCAATTTTAAGTGTATACACTTTAAATATACGAATTCCATATTTAACGCTAAATCAATAATAACAAGTAAGGGCGCTGCAGTCGAGTTTCCCGACCACAAAATACCCTGTTCATTTATTTTCATTTATTTGTTTTTGAATTTTTGAAGATGTCATCCTAAATGTAGGCAACACTTTTCTAGTCCTGAGGGCTATTATCAGCCCAACTGTTTCGCTTATAACTCCGGTGTTTTTGGTCCGATCTGATTGTACTTTTCAGAATAGATAGATATTGAGCCTAGCTTGATGTATACTAAACCACGAGGCTCTAACTTGAAAATTGTGGATCTGACGGCTTTTTAGGTCTTGGATTTATAGAGGAGGTCTAGGTTTTTTGGGGATAAAAGGGGGACGGGGTGGAATTTTTCAAATCTGAAACAAACTTGATCTGCGTACAGCATAAATCTACCTTCGTGCAAAAATTTGTGGCTCTATCTCTTATAGTCTCTGAGATCGACGCGTTCATACAGACAGACAGACGGACAGACGGACGGACGGACGGACGGACAGACGGACAGACGGACAGACGGACATGGCTATATCGACTCGGCTGTTCATGCTGATCAAAAATATATATACTTTATGGGGTCGGAAAATTTTCCTTCTCCCTGTTACATACATTCGCACAACTTCATGATCCCCCCTTTTCCCATTTTCAATGGGAACAGGGTATAAAAATATTTCAAGTCAAAGTGTAAATATTAAAATATCAGTGCATTTTTCCCTGAGTGTGCGGTCAGAAATTAGTTGTCCTGCTTTGCTGAACATATGTTCTGAATCACACGACGTGGCTGGCACACACAGATATCGTTTGCACAATCGCTTTTAGTGATGGTACAAAAGTAAAAACATCGATGGCGTACAAAAAACATCAATGTTTGCAATTTCTTCAAAACATCGATACATCGATGAAAACATCGATGTTTGTCCCAGCTCTACTGGCCAGTCTTCATAGTTGCCGTTGAATGGCTCAGTGTCACAGGGTGCAATTTTGATGATGCTCGAATTGGATGAGCTATTGAGAAAAGACGTCGAATTCAAATTGTTTGGAGACGAGGAGAGGACTGAGGCTTCAGAAACTAGATATTTAAGTATAAGATTTTACGCGATTAAACTCGTTTTCGCATTTGTAAAACTTTTGAGACGCACTTTCTTCGAACTCTGAAGTAATGGACGGATCGCTTGAGGTCATAGCTTTCCGGAAGTCTTGATCAGCTTCGTTGAAAAGCTGATCCAATCGATAGAGCCTTTCTGACAGCACCGATTTCCGTTTATCAATGCTGAATCTGTCAGCGTTGGAGCAGAAAAGTAAAAGTCTGTCCGCAGAGAAGTTGAAGGTTCGAACAAGAGACATTTTACTTAGGGTTTTAATTAAGTTTGGGTGACGATCGATAGACCACGCGTTTTTCGAGGATTTGTTGTTATTTTTTTTTTAAATTGGAAAATATTTGTGAGTCGACAAACCGAGTACGCGTTCGGGTTGCGTGAGGTATGTTTGTAAATGAGGGTGTGTGTGTAATGATTGCAAATTGATTTGATTACAATTTGGGTTTACTGTGTAAGTGTGTATATGTTTGTGCAAAATATGTGTGTGTATAAATGTGCAAAATATATTTGTGAAATATATGTGTGTATAAATGTGCAAAATATATATGTGTATAAATGCGTGAAAATATGAGTGTGCAAAATTATATGTGTTTATAGGTTTTTTTTTTCCATGGATACGCCATGGGAGGATGTAAATCTTCTAAAGATACTGTTGGCCCGTACCATCAGCATGCACGATTCACCAACAACGTTGGCGCCTACGTGCTAAATACACCCCCACACAACTCACACCTCATTCCCCGCTGGATCACCGTTAGGTATTACTTCGCGGGGATGAGTTGCCTATTTTAGGCACTCTCCGTTGCGCGTCGCTCTCGTTCGCATCTTCTCAGATCGCTCTGGATGCCTATAATGAGCTCTCCAATGGTTGTCCAGTTAGAATCCGACTCTAGCATGTAGCTGACGAGGTCCTCAATGGATGGGACAAACGCTTGACTGGTCCTGTACCTTACGCAGCGGTACATTACGTGGTATGGATTTTCCGTCTCATTTGGACATTCCGGTGTGTCTTCGTGCTTGAACCTGTGTAGGTATTCCCTATATCCTCCATGGCCAGTGAAAAACTGAGTAAGGTGGAAGTTTAATTCCCCTTCCGTCCTGCTTATCCATTCTTCTAAATTTGGGATTAATCGGTGGGTCCATCTCGCGTTGGTGGCCATGTCCCACCGCGCCTGCCATGTAGCCATGTGTTTATACGTGTGTGCCAAAATATGTGTGAGTATAAATGTGTGAAAAAACTCCAGGAATTGTGAATAAATATTTGAAGCTTTACTTTGTGAAACTGTGAGGTAGGTTTTTATTTATTTCAGCTTTAACCAATTTGTCACTCACTCACTACTGTTGGTTAGGGTGGTAGCTTTCGTCACTATGCACATCTGCTGCACTGATCTTTGCTTGGAAATTGTAGGTTATTTTTGTATGTATGTATGTGTGTGTATGTGAATGCAACTGCACGTGTGGATTTTCACTTTTCACAAGATAAAAAATTTTGACCTTTACCTTTCTGCCTTAGATTGGGACTAAGACTTAAGGCTTCGGGTGTCCTAGGGGTGCTGCTTCCAATGTGGGTTTGCCAAGTAGGGTCTGGGTCCAACTATGATGCTGCACTTCTAGTTGCGGGTACCGTCCAGGATTTGCTGGTTTTAAAATTTTTGGCGGTGAAGGACCATGTAAAGATGCGGGATCGGTATGTTGTAGCCAGCTAGGATTAGGCCATAAAGCTCCTGCAAGGAAAAGAAATAGTGCCCACGATGTTGGGTGTTGTTGTTGTAGCTGCGGCCAAACTGGGGTGGCGGCGGCTGTTGTTATTGTTGCTGTTCCTGCTGCAGACGAGTGGTTTGGCCTAGTAGGGTCAGGCCACGAGGGTTCCAAATAAAAAGTTGGAGCTTTCAAAAGAAGGGCGACTTAACACATGCGCAACCATATTGTCTCAGCGAGATCGATAGTATGGCCTAATTCTATTTGTTTTACTTAATCCTAACGCGTTTTCTTCTAGGGTGCGCAGCCCTTAGCACTCAGTTGCGTTAACTGGAAGCGATTAATTTCATGATGACACTTCAGGTGGTAAATCTTTGTTGGCTAATGCCAACACGGGTCAGAAAAAAATGCATCTAAAGAAACAATCCAATACTTGTGTAAATATAAATTGAAACAATTTGAATATTAGTAATGTGAATAAAAATTAATAATTTGTATTTATCAGCTTCGTACTAACATTGGGATATGGGCATTTCCGCGGTGCAAAATTAGGTACCACAGGCCACCAATATGTATGTGAAATACGCAGAAAAAGCCACTCCCAGAAACAAATACAAAACAAACAAAACTCGACATCCGCGAAGAACCTTTAGCAACAAGAGTACGCGCAGCACTAAGTGTGAAGGTACTTTGCAAAGAACTCACAATGACGCCGCCTTACCTTTATGTAGTATCATGGTTTTAGCTTTAAGGCTGATTTCTAGAACGCACAAAAATAATTTTTTATGTCGTACTTCATATAAACAAGAAAGAAAGTCGGTCAAGCCCGACTATAACATACTCTGTACCAAGAAAATTTGTCTTTTGTTCATTACTCGAAAACCGTTCATCCGATCTTATTCATTTCTTCGATAAGTTATCCTAATAACTAAATATGTCCAGAAGAAACAAGCCATCTATCTTCAAAACTGTAGGAGATATGACGTTTTTTTTAAATTGCGGGGGCGTGGCCAAAATTGAAAATATACTTGATCGGCCTGCAGACATAAGAAGCATATGTCTCATACATGTCAAACCTCTATCTCTTACCATCTCTGAGATCTGTGCAATCTGTTCATACGGACAGACAGACGGACAGACTGGCAGACGGACAGACGGACTTGGCTATATCGACTCGGCTGTTAAGCTGATCAAGAATATATATACTTTATGGGGTCGGAGATGCTTCCTTCTGGATATTACATACTTTTGCACAAACTTATAATATTCTCATTTTCTACATAGCTGCTATGTGGCAGATAAACTTAGATTTTACACTTACTTGTAAGTTTAAGTGACAGATAGCTCTATGTAGAATATGAGAAATCGGCCCTGTGAATTGTGCTTGCTCGACTATGTTTTTTAAAATCTCGAAATGGCTAATTAATTATTGTACAATTTGCTTACATACATAAGTTGATAGGTAGGTAGGTAGGTAGGTAGTTCCGGCTGACCCCATATGGGGTCACACATAGACCTTAGGGTCCTTAATGAGGCCGGGTGATTATTTGGGTACGTTTGGCTTAGAAGTCCAGGAGGATTCTTGACGTTTTGGCAAATGCCAATAATGGTTTTGGGGGACTCTTGGCCGCTTCCTCCAAAGAAGAGAACCGTGGGGTGTGCAGAATTTGTAATCTTATCGTGGCAATTGCTGGGCAGCTGCAAATTAGATGTTCTAGAGTTTCTGCGACTCCAGGTTCCATACATTTCCTGCAGATGTCCTCTGTTGTTATGCCTAGCTTTATCGCATGAGAGGCAGTGTCCCGTTAGTATGCCAATGAGCAGTCTACAGTCTCTTCTCTGGAGCTGTAGCAGATAGTGCGTAAGTTTTTTGTCTCTTGTCTTGCACATAATTTTAGAGATTCTGCATCCGCTGGTGTTTTCCCACCTTACCTCCGCTTCTTTATCTGCT
>JAWNNO010000985.1:0-25767 GCA_035044985.1 Lordiphosa fenestrarum | reverse complement strand
CGGCGGGAAACAAGGTCTCCGGGCTAAAGTCACAAAACTACAACATCTTTAAGTAGAGCAAGGACTGCCATTCTGGTAAGAAAAGGCATCTATGCGTATTTAAGGGGTTACTTGGGTTTCGTAGGGGAAAAAACGGCATATTTTCAATAATTTTTTTTTAGTATAAAAACTGAATTATTTGGTTCAAACTTTTTATTGTCTTAAGGATACACATTTAATGAGGAATCACTGAAATTTTTGAAGCAAAACATCAAAAGCTCTGCCATTGTGACGTCATTTCCGGCGAGCCTTCGGGAGAAAGGTGCATCCGCGTTGACAGCATAACTTCTAGGAGGATCATCTGAAGTGCAAATGCAAAATATACGTCTTTACTTAAGACTTTAAACTAGAACTTGGACGAAGGAAAAAACAATAAAGTGAAAATTGGATTTTTAGCAGAGGTTTAAACGAAAAAAACGAAAAATTGACAAAAATTTCGGTGTATTTTTTTTGGGGAAATAGTCCAAGTCATGGCAAATTGTATTTCGAAGACCTGTGTAAAATTTTATCAAGATCGGTTGAGTAGTTCTCGAGAAATCTTGTCAACCGACTTTCAAAACATAGTTTTGAGAAAAACGCGTTTAAAGTTTTCAGTAACAATAAAACCGGGTTAGAATTTTTTTTTTCTAACTTACATGGACTCATCGATTCCTGGGCCACCTGCTGCAGCTGCAATGTCCAGGGCATCCTTTTGTTCCTATCTATGACGATACTTAGCTCCACGAGTCTCACTTGAAGATTTTATCTCGGCGGCGCAGATACTGTTTCGTCAACTTCTCGGGCATATTCGTATGTTTCCGAACATGGAAATATTTTTCATTGGCTCGAATTAAGTCACTTATATCCATCAAACTGTCCACAATTTCGTATGCGCAACACCTTATCGGCGTTTATGTAATATTTAGTATGATTAATTGCTTATCTTTTTTTTAAAATAAATTTAATCATTTTTTTTTTAAATAATGGAATAAAAATCACAAATTCTCATAAAATTTCGATTTTTATAACAGAACTCAAGGATTACAGTCCCTGATTTCAACTCATTAGCTAACTAGACGAGCAGCTGCTCCTTCATACCCTGGCGCGTGCAACTTCTTTAGAGTGTATCTCCAAAACTATTACTCGGATCGATTTGAAATTTTAGGACAATATTCTAGAGATGTTGTAGAATTTAATAAGACAATAAAAAAAACAACAATTTTTTGAAGCCGCGAAACCCATGTAACCCCTTAATGACTACTTTCAGCACGGACGACCTCACTGTTGTATCCTTGGAGGGTGGCAGGGACGAGCCAATTCTTATGGCGTCCTGCTACATTTCGCATGAGCGAGAGGCACCACCAGCTGAACTCGGAAAACTGACGGCGGAGGCAAGCTACAAGAAGCAACCCCTCGTCATCGGAACGGACGCCAACGCATACCACACTGTGTGGGGCAGCCCGGACATCAACGACAGAGGTGAGTCTCTCTTACATTTTATTATACAAACCAGTCTAAGTGTAGAAAACGTGGGAGACGTACCCACATATGAGGGACCAACCTCGGCCAAGGTGCTAGACTTAACCATGACCTTAGGGAACAGTACTTAGGCGTCAGAATGGAGATTTATTGATAAACCCTCCTTCTCCGACCACAAGTACATCCAGTTCAAGATCCAATTCGACTATTGACAAACTGAAAACGTCTATAGGAACCCCCGGAATACCGACTGGGTAAAGTACCTTAAGATAGTGGAATCAAAACTGCCGACGTCAACGCCCATCTGCTGGGTGGAAGATATTGAGAAGTCCGTGAAGACGCTCACTGTCAATCTCATCGAATCATACAAAACCTCGTGTAGGCTCACAGTTACAAAAAGGAGAACCAGACCCCCCTGGTGGACCCCGGAACTGAAAGAGCAGAGGAAGGACGTCCAGGAATGCTTCAAACTCGCCAAACAAGCGGATGAAGTGATCATCTGGGAGGAGTATAAGATAAGACTTCGCTTATTCAAAAATCGAAATCGCTTATTCGAAATCGGTGGAAACAGCTCTACACTCCCTAGTAGCCGTCATCGAAAAAGCAATGTACCATAAACAGTATGCCATGGAAGCATTCCTTGATATATCCGGTGCATTCAACAACGTCTTCACGGAGGCGCAGCCTAAGAGCTGTATTAATACATAATGCTTTGGACTCGTGGATATACAACCTACTGGGCTGCAGAAGAGTACAAGCCGAGTGGGGTACCACAACCATGACGAAGGAGGCACACGGCGGCACTCCTCAAGGCGGAGTACTGTCACCCCTTCTTTGGAACCTTGTGGTTAACGAACTGCTAAGGACATTCCGCAGGAAAGCACCCAGGTCCACTCCAACCAAATCATTAGAACACATCTTAGGTGTCAACCCTCTGGACATTCAAGCACGCCTTCTGGCACAAAAGACCGCTCAACGTCTATATGCGGCAGGCAACATGGCACTACAAAGCTATGGACACAGCATGGTTGGTAGAGACACCAATAGTAGCATGGACTACATTATCCCAAAGATCAACTCAATATGCACATCAGCACTATTGGGACCAGAAAACTGGCGTACAGGACTGGCCCAAGAAGCAACGCACCTCTTTACAGACGGCTCAAAGATGGACCTAGGAGTCGGAGCCGCCGTTTACTGTGCAGAGCCAGAAATAAAGCTCTCATACAAACTGACAAACCACTGCACCATATTCCAGGCGGAAGTCTTCGCAGTAAGGAAACCAAACCAAATAAATATCTACGTGGACAGCCAAGCGGCAATCAATGCAATGCAAGGACACTCCATCAACTCCAGAAATGTCCTGGCGAGCAGGGAAGCACTATATTCCCTCATCATCTCCAGAAAGGTGCAAATCTACTGGATTCCCAGCCACCGGGGCATCGACGGAAACGAGATGGCAGACAGTCTTGCAAAAGCAGGAGTCGTACTCGGCAAAGAAGAAACACTAAACATACCTATCTCCATACAGACGCTTAACAGCAAGGTGTAGGGGATTGTAGAGCAAGAAGCAGAGGTAGGGTGGGAAAACACCAGCGGATGCAGAATCTCTAATTATGTGCAAGACAAGAGACATAAAACTCGTTGTCGTTATCGTTATCGTAACCGTAAAATTCATTTTTGCATATCGCATTTTCCGGGAATTTTCCTTGCCGGCGGATTTTCCGGAATGGGGAAAACACGTGTCCAATTATTTCGCATATTTTGCTTACAAACCGAGTTTCAAGTCAATCGGATAAAAAATAACATTTTCCCCATACAAACTTTTCCGGCTTTTCCAGGTGGAGTTTATCAAAACCCGGTCTTAGTATGCACTTTCGCCACATAAGAAAACTCCTGTACAAATTTCGACTTTCTATCTCTTACTGTTTAGGCTGTGCGAAGATTTCCAATCGGTAAGTCAGTGAATCATTCAAAACAAACTCTTAATTATGTACATAGAGAGAAGAGATAATATTATTTTTCTTGGGCATTTGTTCGAGAAATGGAAATTCAAACATAGAATTGCCACACATTTGAAAAAATTAATAAAGAGTGGTTAGACGGACAACTCTTATAAGTTGATCCACTGGCTAATCGTGGAAGACCGGATAAACCATTCGACGAATGTTCCAACAAAACCAAACTAAAGAAAAATTTCCCAAATTGTAAACCACATTTCTTGCAGTGAGCTTGTACTTGCAACATCTGCCAGTTATTACAAAGCTGGAAAACGAAGTGCGTCGCAACTAGTTGTAAGGGCAAAAAAAAGGGATGTCTCATAGAATCAAATGAAAGCCGTCCGATTCCATATACAGCAGACGATGCTTTGGCATTATTTTTAGATGGTAATATAACGAAGCATTTTCATACAAAAATTTGGCTAAACAGAGTGATCAGTGGCTCACTGCTATTTAAAAGTGGGGCTGCGATGGCAGTAACGACCATTCAACCTATCGACAAGATGTGGAATTAGATAGCAATAACCTAAGCGATGACTACTTGTTCGCAGTTTGCTTTGTCCCATTACAAGTGAAAAGGGCTCAGTGACGATTTGGGAAAATCCACAACCTTCCTCACCTCGATTCTGCAGACCCTTGAAAATACTTTGCTATGGCTTTCCAATTGGACACAATTTGAAATTGTGTATCAATTATTTTAATTTAATTTAATTTTATTACAGTATTATCCCAACGCTACAGATACATAAGTACTATAAATTAGTGCATTGGTTTCATTTCAAATAATAATAATAATATAAATAAAATTATCCCAACAAGCATTGGAAACTTAAAGACATTTCATCCATTTCATTTGACGATGATAGATGGGAAAGCTTTTAGTGCTCTTGCAAAACCTAACATGGAAAAGCACTTTGAAAACATATTAAAACGGCGACTTTCAGTTACCGCTTTTAGATTCTTAATGCAGGGAATTCCAGCTTGAGAATTACAGGTGGTCGTATTTTAGCAAAATGCTAATGAATACTTTACGGCTATTAAATATAAGTAGTATTTTTGCCGTCTATCAGCCAGCATACGCGAAATGCTTCCGTTACAAACATCTGGAAAATTTCAATATACCCTCTGCAAGAGTATAAAAAAAGTTTTTAACTATTTCCAATGTTAAATTTCACTATTTCCAATGTTAAATTTAACTATTTCCAATGATAAATTTTACTATTTCCAATGTTAAATTTTACTATTTCCAATATTAAATTTAAAGTGTACACACTTTATTTATACGAAATCCATATTTAACGCTAAATCAATGGTAAAAATAGAGGAAAGTTAACTTCGGCTTAGCCGAAGTTTGTATACCCTTGCAGCACGTTTTCTAACTAATTTGAAAACCATATCCACTGAAAACAAACAAGGTTTTTTCAATAAGACTACTTTTCTAACTATACTTTTGAATGACAGCCATACTATATAGATGTCCGATTTCGACTAAATTTGGCAGAATTATGGAGAAGTATTAAAAACTAGTAAATACGGAGTTTGGAGACGATTGCATAAAAAACCAAAAAGTTTTTCTCACTAGAACTAGTTTCTCGACCGATCGTTCTTATGGCAGCTATATGTTATAGTCATCCGATCCTGCCGGTTCCGACAAATATGCAGCGTATTTGTAACAGAAGACTTCGTGCAAAGTTTGGTGGCTATAGCTTTAAAACTGAGGGAGGAGATAGCATAGAAACAGACGGACAGACGGACATGGCTATATCGACTCAGCTCATCATGCTGATCCAGAATATATATAATTTATGTGGTCGAAAATGCTTCCTTCTATGCGTTAAAAACATCTGGACAATTGTAATATACTCACTGCAAGGGTATAAAAATATTCAAGTCAAAGTGTAAATATTAAAATATCAGTGTATTTTTCCCTGAGCGTACCCTTCAATTCCAAAATTCACGCATCGTCAAATGCTTGCCTTATTCACGCTTCTGCTTTGAAATCGACGTCGCACAGTGGGGCCTTTTGTTTTTTTCGTTGCAAAAATCATAACTTTTGAACTAAATGAGATAATCGAATAATTTAAATGGCATATGATAGATAATTGTTCAACCTATAAAAAAAAAAGTGTTTGGACAAGGTGCTAGGCCTTCTAAATGCTTACTTATGGGTCACCAAAGTCAAAATTTGTGGAAAAACCAATTTTATGGTTCCTTGATAAAAAATTATTTTTATCAATTATAAATTTTTTATGTTTCATTTTTAAGGCTTTTATGTTTTAAAATTATTACCCATTAATTGCAAAATCAATTAATTTTTTAAATTTTCTTCAAAATTTTGATCACAATTGTTAAGAGAAGGTATATCTAATTAATCATTAAATTGTTTATTCTCTTCTAAATAATCATCAATATTGGGACCAAAATCCAATAAGCTTAACATTTCGGAGCTATAGCTATTTGCTTCCAAATCCTTTCGTGATTTTACGTGTCTTAGCGATGATATTAGAGGATCTAAAGAGACCGACAGCATGTTAAAAAGGTCTTCATTCTGCCTTTTCCGCGAAATCTTGCATGTATTCGTGTATCTAAATTCTTAATTGTCTTTGTTTCTGCATTCCTGTGCTTCTTTCGATCAGTCACCAATTGGTAAACATTGATTAGATTATTAGATCTTTACCATGAGCCAAAATCTTATGTACCGTGGGAGTGAGTTTTTTATCGGGATACATTTGGGTTAGAAGTTGCGCTGTTTTTGAAGCATACTCTAAAAATTTTGTTCCGTTGATCATTTCCTTACAATTTATAACATTGAGGATTACAGCGAACCTTCCTATAATATCATTATGGACACCAGTGATTTGGGAAGTCACCTGAGCGTTTTCAAAAATCTTCTGGACGTGTTTCCATCGTTCGTGTTCCCATATCCATATTTAGGGCAATCTACTTTCAGGCCAAGTTTCTGAAAGAACTCATTTTGCATAATTTTTTTTCGACTATTTTGTATATTTTTTGGTAGTCTTTTCTCGTCCTCTGTTTCTCTTTCTCGTGGAAGTGTATACGACAGCGTCAAGATGAATTCCATGCATCTAATCCTAGCGTTCAATGGTGAAATTCCATACTCGTAACAGTTCTCATCACTTGTGGAGTCGTCCAAGTTCTGAAATTCTTTTTAAGTTTTTTACAAATCGCACAAGTCAATGTTGAAGAAGTATTTATAATTTCATTTAAAACTTTACCATCAATCATGGTAAGGTACATAGTATAATTAACGGACAAAGTTTTTCCATTCTTCAATTGAAGCACAAAGGGCTTCAATTCACTTATTGGCTTCTTTATGTCATTCACCGCTGTTCTTATCACCTCAGAAGACTCCTTTGAATATTTGAAAATTATTGGGCGGCAGTAAAGGACCGATGATGGTCAAGGATTTCTCCAATACTCGGATGTTTCACTTCTCAAGGAATCACAGATGCCATGAACATATTTGCATCAGAGACACTTGCGTCCTCTGTTTTTATGGTTTGTTTATACGCACTTTGTCCGGATGATCCATCACATCCCCATTTATTCATCAAAATGAGCTTGTCGGGGAGCAGCTCTACTGCCTCTACAGGTAAGCTGTTAATTAGACGAATCGAATTGTGATCCATTACATTTTGAAGACCAACATCTGCAGATACCTCAAATACCTTTAATTGTGGCGGCACTGCTTCCTTCTTAGCTGATCCAATTTTTATACCCGTTACTCGTAGACTAAAAAGGGTATACTAAAGTCGTGTAAATGTATGTAACAGGCAGAAGGAAGCATCTCCGATATCATATATATATTCTATATATATTCTTCATCAGCATCAACAGCCGAGTCGATATAGCCATGTCCGTCTGTCCGTCCGTCCGTCCGTCCGTCCGTCCGTCCGTCCGTCCGTCCGTCTGTATGAACACCTAGATCTCAGAGACTAGAAGAGCTAGAGCAACCAAATTTTATACGTAAGCTAGTATTGTCTGTAGGCAGATCAAGTTTGTTTCAAATTTTGGCCACGCCCCCGCAATAAAAAATATTGAAAAACTCCCACAATTTTTAAGATATCGAGCTCAGATTTTGCAGTGTAGTCTATGTGGCCAATATCTACAATCTCACAAATTCAAGAGGATCGGATAATAAATGGCCGAGTGAAAAAAATGTTGCATACTTATCCGAGCCGCATGAGGTTATTAAACACTAATCAGATTTTGCAGTGTGGCCAATATCTACAATCTCACAAATTTTCAAAAGGATCGGATAATAAATGGCAGAGTTAAAAAAATGTTGCATACTTATCCGAGCTGAGCTGAGTAACAGGTATTTCGAAGTCGGGCAGGGCCGACTTTAACTTACGCTCTCGTTTATATCTAGGAAGGATATTAACGTTTTGTCGTTGTAAGGAGCTTCGTAACAAATTAAATTTTTCTTTTGTTAGTCCCATGTCCATTAGGGCGTACTTTTCTCCATACGATTTTAAAAGTTTTAGATTCTTTGAGGCTCATAGCTCAAAATATTCAGAATATTTTATAGAGAATTTAACGAAAATCCAAAATCAGATATCTTAAGGTTTAATGGTGCCGATGAGGCTTCAAAGTTTCCAATTTCCCAGAAATTTATTTTGAATTATCAATGTAGGCAGAAACCTTTTACCAAATGTAAAGCTAGCAACACAATCGGAGGGCACCAAATTTTTGATTAATTGCTTCCATGCAAGAAGGGCGTCGTGATGTGCCATTTAATCTGGAATCTGCCATGGATTTGGGAAAAACACTGTTCAACAGTACACGTCCTTGCTTTGTTGCTAACAAGCAGCTATCCAACAATATTACAGTGATGCACTTCTTGGAAAACGATCCAATAATGACACTTTATGGAACATCTATTTATACCAGCGTTGGCACAGTTTCGCCCTTGAAACTCGCTTCGTTATTCCGTTCAAGACCAAACTAACTGCATTTTGTAATTTTTTGGGGTGCCTATCGGTATCTTCAGCGATGAGCTGGTTTAGTAATTAAAAGATGTCAGCAGTATTTAGATCTTGAAGATGTTTGCCTTGCCCACATGCACTTTTCGTTTCAGAAGTTAACAAATCTTGAAATTAAGAACAAAAGAACGAGGAAAGAATTGTCATTTCATCGTGTAACTATATTGAGAACGTCTGATTGACGACCTGACGAAGTTTGAGAAACCATAATGAATTTTATTTATATTCATTTAATTGTACAATAAAACTATGCTTATTATAAATTAAACCCTTATATAATTTTATTTTAGTTGTTTTTAATGACCAGCGATAAAATGGACTAGCTTAAGCTCTTAACCATAAAACTGTACTGCAGGGAAGACTGCTATTAATCAGAGATTTTCTTAGACGAGGGCCGATTTCACAAACCCAACCAGATAATTCGCTTTTAAATTTCTCATAAAAGGTTAAGAATTGCATGAGTATATGACTAAAGAAAGTTTTTTAGATTGCCTAACTATTGGAATTTACAGAAGTTAATATCGTCAATTGAATTTTGTCAGAATCTAACCTGCAAGCATGGGGTTTCTGGATATTTGTTCAAAGTACTCAACGAAGACAAAGAAGATGTAATTATAAGAGAAAATTCAAAGCGTTTTACATTCGGAAGAATCATTAATTTGGTGCCTTCCCATCGTGTTACTAGCTTTACAATTTATGAAGTATTTAAATAATTTTTGACATTTTGGTAAAAGATGTCTGCCTACATTGATAATTCAAAAATAAATTACGGGGAAATTAGAATCTTTAAAGCCTCATCGGCACCATTAAACCTTAAGATATCTGATTTTGAATTTTCGTTAAATTCTCTATAAAATATTCTGCATTTTTTGAGCTATGAGCCTCAAAGAACGCTTGTTCCGGTGTATATTTTTAGGGTGCGGTATTTGGTGGCGTTGGAATGCTTTCCTTTTTCCTATTCAGCCGTACTGGGCTTGCGATCGTCACGGCCTTTGAAAGGTCAGCTTTTGTTTTGTCCTTATCTTTCGCATACTTAATTGATAGCGCTTCCGACAGATGTTTTGTAGACATTCTACTGTAACATTCTCAAGTTTGCGTTGTTGTGTATACTTCGAACACTCTTCCATTGATTTGGTAGGTCTTCGTCTGGTTCGGTCACTTGGTCGGTGGGCTTCTTCTTGTTGATCCTTTAATATAATTGTACATTCCTCAAGCCAGGCTTCGTTTATTCTCATAAAGTTGAACTTTGTACGATTACAGGCTTGCCATTTTCTCTTCATAAAGACATATGCGTTGTGAAGTATGGCTTTTACATCATCGCTTACTATGTCTTCGTTCATGTTGACCTCCTTTAGGGCAGGCAGATGAAAATTATTTTCGCTTATCACGCTTTTTCAATGGCAAAAATACGTTGAATTATATTTAAAATTACTATTCAAATCGTATGCTCTCTGTGATATGGCTCTCTTCAAGTCAAAAATCAACTGAGCCCAAGAATGGAAATTTGCGATTACTTATACATACTTATTTGTAATAATTAGGTAAAACACATAATCTCTGCCCATACTGTTTATGGCTTTTAACAACCAAGTTACATCAGAAGGGATTAAAAGTTTTACACCATTCCATTCATTATTTCTGTGACGCCACCCGCAGGTAGCTACGGAACGGAAAATAAGTGCAGGTGCTTCCACCTGTTTTTTAAAAAGGTTATAAAATTTGGTAATAACAAGTAAAAGTTACAGCATGATATTATGTTTTCTTTTAACAAACAGGCAGAAAAAGTTAGTTAACACGCACCGCGTGTTTTTATACCCTTGCAAAGGGTATTATAATTTTGCCCAGAAGTTTGCAACGCATAGAAATATTCATTCCGACCCCATAAACTATATATATTCTTGATCAGGGTGACCAGCTGAGTCGATTGAGATTTGTCCGTCCGTATTTTTGAAAATATTTAGGCGAGCACTTGCAAGGGTATAAAAACTTTGGCACAGACGAAGTTAGAATAGCTTTCTCGTTTTCTCGAGGTTTGGTTAGTTTTATTGACGTAAATTCCGATAGGGCAGACAAGGGCAGCCAAGTTTCATACATTAGGTAGATAATTGACTACTCTATCCATATAAACAATAGTCCCGTCTTTTTTTATACTTTTTTAGTAAGAGTCTACCAAAGTTAAAAAAGGGTTAAAAAAGGAGTATTTTTCAAACAGCTCTGTTTAAAAAAGTAAATTACTACATTTAATTAATATTTTTAAATTAAGAACAAGCATACTTTTAATATAAGACCAAAAAGATAATGATCGGTGGTGTAGTTTGCCGACAGTTCAATTCTAAAGTTTGTGTTTTTTCCAAACCTGCACGTTTCCTCACGGACATGAAAAAAATGCCCGCTTTGTGAAGCTACAACAGCCATATATGTTATGCGATCTCAAAATTAGTTCGGATCGGTTAGTTTGCAATATATCTCTATCGAAAAAGTCAAGCGCTTCAGTCAAAAAATTGATTTTTGCGGCAGATCTCGGACAGAGGCCCCACTGTGCGTCGGCGGAACTGAACTCTGTGTGTATTTCTTGTTGAAATGTTACCTACTGCAGCCGGAAAAAAAGGTCACCCGTTGGTGTGCGACGCACACACAACCAAAAACAGTTTAGCCAACGCCGAACAATGAAGTTTGTATACTCTGCACATTTGAGCTATCATTGAGATCATATATAATTTGCATTTTAAAGCATTTTACAATGAGTCGATTGGACAGATCGTTAATGGAAAAGCCTTAAGATAGACTTTTATTATTATTAACTCAAAAACAATCAATTATATATGGATCATAAACAAATATATACAAATAATTCTAGTATTCGGATATGGCATTTCATACTCTGAGTAGGAAAAGTGACGCTCGCCGAAAGCAAAAGACAAAGCGGAGAAACGGATTAACGGCGCATCGTTTATTGTTTCTGGTTTTGCATTTGCATAGAAAGATCTAAACACTTGCTTAATTCATTTCTACTGGCAGCTCGTGACGAATGACAATTCAAATAATGTTTAAGTTATTAAAATAAATGTATTTCTTGTGAAAAGTGAATGAATAATTGTCTGCATACTAGATACTGTGAAGTAAAGTGAATTCTCGTCTAATGTATTCTTTTTAATTCAAATCAATAATTTATTTTTCTATATACACTAGTTTTTTGATTATTATGATTATTTCAAATTAAATATATATTGTTAAATAAAATGAATTTTACTGTTATGACTATATAGTAGAGCTGGCAAAAAAATCGATTCTAGAATCGATGTATCGATTTTTTGCCTGCGTGAGAAACATCGATATTTTTTTTGAGAATCGATCAAGATCGAAAAAGTTCCATCACTGTTTCAAATTCAATTTCTATTCTGTTTTAGGAAAACAAATATTGGTGTTGGTGGAGTGTGCGAGGGAGGAAGTTGGAGAAATATTCTGGTAAGTAATTTGTGTGTTGTTGTATTAATGCATATTTATGAATGTACATGCACACTTATACACACATACACATTATGCGGTTTTGTTTACTTATGATTTTTTCAATTTGTGTATAGGTTTGGAACATACCGAAGATGAAATGAATGACAGGAATGACGAGACCGAGGATGCAGAATTACCAACTACGTCAAGGAAAAAGGGAAAATCAAATGTTTGGAACTATTTTCAACGTTTGCAAGGTAGTAAAGCAAAATGCAAAGAATGTGGAAATGTTTATAGGACCTGTGGCAATACCACAAATTTGCTTAACCATTTAAAGAGAGCACACCCGATGATTCATACTGAAATTCCCAAAGCTATTATCACCATGAACTCTTTCTTGGTTTCTAAAGGCAATGAAAAAGGAAGTGAAAGGAAAAACAAAATTGACAAAGCGTTAGTCAGAATGATTGCTACCGACATGCAGCCTTTTAGTATAGTCGAAGACCCCGGATTTCGAAACTTTGTTTATTGTCTCGACCCTAAGTATAACTTGCCAAGCAGAAACACTTTAAAAAATGTTTTACTTAAAAACATGTACTCAGTCATGCAGGCAAACTTAAAAAAGATGCTCGAAACAGTAAAGTTCTGCGCTGTGACCACAGACGGATGGACTTCGCGATCGAACGATTATTACATGACTGTCACTTGCCATTTTGTCAAACAAGAATTCAAATTAAAATCAGCCGTTTTGTCAACGAACAAAATGCTTGTCGACACTGACCACTCTAGTACAAACATAGCAGAATCTTTGCGTTCAGTTTTAGACGAGTGGAACATCTTCGAAAAAACAACTACAGTGGTTACAGATAACGCTCGAGCGATGATCAAGGCTTGCGACTTGCTGAAAAAAGGCACTTGCCATGTTTCGCACACACTCTTAATTTGATAGTTCAGGATGCACTATCGCTAGTCGATAATAAGACTGTCATTAATAAATGCAAAAGAATTGTGGCATATTTTAAAAGTAGCCCGATTGCATATTCAAAGCTAAAATCTGCTCAAGGTACAGAAAATGCCTACAGTCTTATACAACAGGTGCCAACTCGATGGAATAGTTCGTTTGCAATGATAAAGCGTATGCTGCTTATCAGGGACCATGTTTCAAGTGTGCTTCTTAACACTTCTAAGGCACCCAATCCACTTACTGCGGATGATATGTCGGTTTTAACCGATTTCTCACATCTCTTTGAACCGTTTGACAAAGCCACGAACCAAATATCCGGAAGCAGCTCAGTGACAATATCCTTAATAATTCCGATAGCATGCGACTTACTTCATCAATTAAAATCCCTGAAAGTCAAAATGCAAACCCCGGAAGGCATCCAAACATGTTTAAATCTTTTGGAAAGTGTGAATCGTCGGCTTTTACCATATGAGGAAAGGACAGCAACCCGCGTTGCTACACTAATCGATCCTCGCTTTAAATTAGAAGGCTTCAGCGACAGCATTGCTGCAGATATGTCAAAGAATTTGCTTCAGACCGAGCTAGCCACAACTTTTCATACAACAGAATCTCCTAACTCCACAGTTCCACCAACACCAAACGTCCCAAACCAAGCTGCGTTTTTTTCATTTATGGAAGACAAGCTGACAAAAAAAAGTTACACTCCCAATGACGATTCTTTTATAAAAGTACATCAATTCTTTGAAAAGCCTCACGCTTCCAAGTCACTTTGCCCACTGGAGTATTGGAAAGTATGTTCTTAATGAAATCTGGGTAGATTTTTATAACAAGTTGATTCTATTTTCAGATTCATGGACAGGAGTTTGAAGAAATGGCCAATTGCGCTCAGCATTATTTATGCATCCCAGCTTGCTACACGGAGTCGGAACGTATGTTCAGCAAAGCTGGAAACATAATCTCGGACAGGCGTGCCTCTTTAAAACCAAATAACGTTGATATGCTCCTATTTACTAATAGGAACCAGTGGCTGGAGGAGTAATATCATTCTGTTATTATTAGTTACACAAGTCAAATGTGAAAAGAATCTCATCATTAAGAGTATTACATGAAGTGATATAATTTAAGTTAAAAATGTTAAATGGAAAATAAATTTGGTTTATATGGTTTGAAATATATATATTTTTATTCTTATAAGGGCCGATTTTTCATCTATATAGCTCCTACATTGTTATTTGCTAGTTTATGTGGCAGATAGTGCCATCTAGAAGATGAAATATATGCCCTAAGTATTTATTTGAGACAAATTCAAAAAATCGATTTAAATCGATTTTAATCGATGTTTTCCTAAAAATGTTGGCAAAAAATCGATGCCATGAATATCGATTTTTTGCCAGCTCTAGTACTGAAGGGTATGAATTGGGATTTTCAACAGTTTACGAATGGATTCGGTGCTTTGAATGTGTCCTACATGAAGGGTGATTTTTTAAGAGCTATAGGAAAGTTTTAAAAAAAAAACACATAAAATTCAGAAAAATGCAAGAAATCTTTATTTGAATCGATAGTACGGTCCATATAATTTAATGTTTGAAGATTATTTCATGCAAATGTTGACCGTGACTGCGCCTCAAATGGTCCATCCGCTTAGTCCAATTTTCGCATACTCTTTCCAACATTTCGGCCGGTATCTCACAAATAAATGCTTCAATGTTGTCTTCCAATGCGTCAATTGAAGCGGGCTTGTCTGTATATACATGAGCTTTAGCATAGCCCCACAAAAAATAGTCTAAAAGCGTTAAATCGCACGATCTAGGCGGATTGACCGGTCCCGAACGTGAAATAAAATGTTCACCGAACTCGCCTAATAAGTCCATTGTTGCACATGCTGTGTGGCATGTGGCACCGTCTTGTTGAAACCACATGTCATGCAAGTCAAGCTCTTGCATTTTGGGCAAAAAAAAGTTGGATATCATCTCACGGTAGCGCTCACCATTCACAGTTACGTTACGATTCGCATCATTTTTGAAGAAGTACGGTCCAATGACTGTGTCACCAGCCCATAAACCGCACCAAACTGTGACTTTTTCTGGATGCATTGGTAGCTCTTGCAATGCTTCTGGCTGATATTCACTCCAAAATCGACAATTCCGCTTATTTACGTACGTGGACTAAGCTGATGGACCATTTGAGGCGCAGTCACGGTCAACATTTGCATGAAATAATCTTCAAACATTAAATTATATGGACCGTACTATCGATTCAAATAAAGATTTCTTGCATTTTTCTGAATTTTATGTGTTTTTTTTTTAAAAACTTTCCTATAGCTCTTAAAAAATCACCCTTTAGTAGCATCCTGAAAATTTGTATTTGTTTGTCTCACATGCTTTCACATAATTTTACAAATTTTTGGCCAAATCGGATGACTATATCATATAGCTCCCATACGAACGATCTGTCGGAAAATGGGAAAAAGAGTATTTTTTGAAAATATTTAACCGAGCACTTGCAAGGGTATAAAAACTTCGGCACAGACGAAGTTAGCTTAGCTTTCTCGTTTGTTTTACATTGTAGCCTGATCTAGTTGCAACTAAAAACAAAATATTTTACGCCAAAAAAATGTTTTCCCTAAGACCAATTAATTAAGCGCCGCTAAATGAGCCATTTCGACCACTGTGAATAGTCCGGATTCGACCGATATCCCGAAATTTAACGTAACCGTTCCGGAGCTTTGCAGCAGTATCATCTACAATTTTAAATATTTCTACGGTAGAACTGCCTCACAGTGAGAAAACGCAGCATATGGGTCAATTAAATAAAAGTTGAATCAACTAAATCTCGCACACCTTATGTAAGTTCATAAAAAACTAGGCTAATAACAAGTTAAATTTTTGGATGGACAGGCATTGTTTTGGAATTTGGCTTCGATTTTCTGTTCAAAAACAATGCTTAATGTGACTATTTATGATTGCCAATAAATATTTCAGTCTTTTATTTATATGGGCTATTAATCTAAAACAATCCCTTCATGCCAAAAATGCAAGTAATGCCACAATAAGAAACCTCAATTGAATGCACACGTGACAGTTGCGGCTGTAAATTATGAAGAGGTAGTGGAAAGCTCAACAACAAGTGCCAAAGTGCCATTGCGGCTCATTAACTCTTCATGGCAATTTCAAAGCCACACAGTTAACTGTTGCTAAAATGAAGCGTATTGCGTAGCATTGTAAAGAGCGTGGGTATTTGCCGCAACAACAATGGTTTCACCCTTATCCTTATTACAGTCTTTAAGTATCCAGCATCCCTTATTGTAAATGATGGCAATCATTTTGTTAATGTTAAATTTCCTCACCATGACGATCCTTTTAAAAGGTCAGGTTGATATTTTCCTTTTTGATTTATTACATCATTACGTTTATTAGACTGCTTTTCGAATTCCATGTTATAATAAGTTTACTTAAAATATCAAAAGCTCTTTGATTAATTTTTTATAATGTGTACCAAAGTACTCGTTACCAGTTCGTTTCGTTTGGCCTTTAATCATTCCTCCACCCTATGTTTAAGGTTAAATTTTTGAATCCAACGCCCCCACGTCATTAATTCCCTGATTTTCTGAAATCAGAAAACAATTTACAATAAACTCGCGTATTTAGCCTTGAAACAGTTGCACAGTGGGGTATTTGACTGTATTTGATTGTAAGATTTAATACTGAAAATGCAATTTGGGAGCATATTATGATATTTAAATTTGTAAGCAACCAAAAAACTTATAGAAAAGGCGGCTTCTCAGAGTTCTAGGTCCAATTCTGATTCGTTTTCAAACTTCTGTTTGTATTGCGATTGGTGGGACCCATCACAAAACCATTTATAAATAAGCTTCAAGCTCGCAATTTCACCTAGAAGTCGAATTGATGTGTGATGCAATAGATCTTGTAAACGGATTTCGGTGCATGTAGCACTTATTTTGTACGCTGTCAATGAAGGATAGCAATCTGTTTATGGCTTCTTGGAGCATAGTGTAGCATGGATAAAACTTCTTGTTGCTCATTCTAACAATTTCATATTGCTTGCGAGTTAAGTTAGCTTCCACGAACATTAAAAGTGCTTCTAAGATTGACACCTGCCCCTTAGACTTTGACTGACTCTCGCGGTCGGCAATTTTATATTTATGAGCCCGATAAAGATGTAATCTTAAAACATTTTATATTATTAATAAGCCTAAATGAACACTAGGGTGTCCCAAAAATTTTTTTTTTGTTTGCGCAAGCATTTTCTGCAAGCTTATAGAGTAAAGTATTTTTGAGATTTTTTCCAGAGTTTCCGGAAGACGTTTAGAGGTCGCGCAAGTCGCGTTTTCCCCAAAAATCGAGTATTCCGTAGTGTTTTTGATTTTTTCCAATTACTTGGTCAATTAGCACGATTTCTGAGTTTTCAAATCAACATCTTTAAAGCAAAATGTCCAAATTTTACTTTTATGAGCATAAACCATAAGCTTTTTCTTTGCTTTTGCTCATTTAGGTACCATTTATTACATTTTTTTGTAATTTTTTCATAAATGTTGTAAAAAAGGCATTATAACTTTAAAATTTCTATGAAAACTAAAAAAACTAGTGATGCAGTTAAAAAGATGGATAAATTTTGAAAAATAACAAAAAACTAATTTGAATTTGGTCTTACCGTTCCTGAGTTATGCGCTTTTAAAGCTTTTTTCATTGCATGAATCTAATAATAATTTTTACAAAAATGCCCATAATTCGTGAACCAAGGCTTCGTTGGTAAAACCGAAAACACAATTTGTTATAATTTCCGATATGCCGACTACACAAGCATAATTATCGTGGGAAAATGTCCATCGACCCTCAGCTTAATCAGGGACTCTACACTCAAAGAGATACTAAAATGGGCCACAGAAGCCGGGCTTAGTATTAATGCGGAAAGACGGACCTCAATTTTTTTACCAAGAGATACAAGGTACCGCAATGGACTCCACCAAAGATAAATGGAATATCACTAACGCCAAAGAATAACGTTAAATACCTTGGAGTAGTAACCGATAGTAAACTGTCATGGAAGCCAAATGTGGAAGAAAGGGTGAAGAAGGCGACCAAAGCACTATAAGCATCCCAGAAGATGCAGCGGATTTGGCGGAAATTCACGCTCCATACAACCAAATAAATATCTACGTGGACAGCCAAGCGGCAATCAAGGCAATGCAAGGACACTCCATTAACTCCAGAAATGTCCTGACGACCAGGGAAGCACTAAATTCCCTCAGCATCTCCAGAAAGGTGCAAATTTACTGGAGTCCCAGCCACCGGTGCATCGATGGAAACGAGATGGCAGACAGCCGGAGTCGTACTTGGCCAAGAAGAAACACTAAACATACCTATCTCCATACAGACGCTTAACATCAAGATGGAGGAGATAGCAGAGAAAGAAGCAGGGCTAAGTTGAAAAAACACCACCGGATGCAGAATCTCTAAAGTTATGTGCAAGACAAGAGACAGAAAACTTACGCACTATCTCCTACAGCTCCAGAGAAGAAACTGCAGGCTGCTCATTGGCATACTAACGGGACACTGCTTAGCGGTCGCTCAGTCGAGATGGCAGACAGTCTTGCAAAAGCCGGAGTCGTACTCGGCCAAGAAGAAACACTAAACATACCTATCTCCATACAGACGCTTAACATCAAGATGGAGGAGATAGCAGAGAAAGAAGCAGGGCTAAGTTGAAAAAACACCACCGGATGCAGAATCTCTAAAGTTATGTGCTAGACAAGAGACAGAAAACTTTCGCACTATCTCCTACAGCTCCAGAGAAGAAACTGCAGGCTGCTCATTGGCATACTAACGGGACACTGCTTAGCGGTCGCTCAGTCGAGATGGCAGACAGTCTTGCAAAAGCCGGAGTCGTACTCGGCCAAGAAGAAACACTAAACATACCTATCTCCATACAGACGCTTAACATCAAGATGGAGGAGAAAGCAGAGAAAGAAGCAGGGCTAAGTTGAAAAAACACCACCGGATGCAGAATCTCTAAAGTTATGTGCAAGACAAGAGACAGAAAACTTACGCACTATCTCCTACAGCTCCAGAGAAGAAACTGCAGGCTGCTCATTGGCATACTAACGGGACCCTGCTTAGCAGTCGCTCATGCGATAGAGCTAGGCATAACGACAGAGGACACCTGCAGGAAATTCATGGAACCTGGAGTCGCAGAAACTCTAGAACATCTCATTTGCAGCTGTCCAGCAATTGCCACTATAAGATTAAAAATTCTGCACACCCCACAGTTCTCTTCTTTGGAGGAATCGGCCAAGAGGCCCCCAAAACAATTATTGGCATTTGCCAAAACGTCAAAAATCCTCCTGGATTTCTAAGTCAATGGTACCCAAATAATCACCCGGCCACACTAAGGACCCTAAGGTCTATGTGTGACCCCATCTGGGGTCAGCCGGAACTACCTAACCTAACCTAGCTGGCTTGCATCCAGGCCCGTTGAGAGGGGGGGGGGGGACCGGGGTGTTTCCCCCCGGGCCCGGACTTCTGAGGGGGGCCCGGATTTTTGGCGAAAACTTAAAGAGAAACAAAAAAAAAAGAGAACAAGAGAAACTACTATAGAAATTGACAATCTGAATGCTCTCCTTTCAGATTTGCAGTTTATACGAAATCGATGGGGTCTCATTCTGAGTGAATGCAAACTTGTCGCAAGAGGATGCAGCATTCCTGAAACTTTGCCAACCATTCGCAACAGAAAACGTGCAAAAGTATTTTTGAATGATGAAGACGCAAGTCCAGAAATCGACATCATTTCTGAAGAAGAAAAATTTAAGACCTGCACTTTCCTCTGCATCATCGATTCGGTAATTTCAGGAATGACGAAAAAATTCAAAGCAGTAAAATATTTGAATCAAGTGTTTTCTTTTTAATGGAAAATTCACCACGTTGGATGAAGATACTCTCCAGACGTCTGCCGGAGAATTTACGAAGAAGTACGAAGCTGATTTTTCCGAAGAGTTGAAAGATGAAATCGTCCTCCTCAAACATATATATGTAGATAATTTTGAAAAGAACCTTTCTCCATTTGGATTGCTCAACGCACTGTACTCAAGAAACCTTCAGAATCTTTTTCCAAATGTCTGCGTTTCTTTAAGAATTTTTTGTACTCTTCCTGTCAGTGTCGCTAGTGGAGAACGCTCTTTCAGTGTTTTATCGCGAGTCAAAAACTTCCACCGATCTTGTTCTAAACAAAAGCGTCTAATTGGTCTGGCGATGTTAAGTTTGGAGTCCGAGTTAGCAAGGCAGTTGGATTTCAGCGTAATAATCGAATCCTTTGCCTTTGCGAAAGCTCGAAAAGCGAATTTCATTGGACAACAACTAACCGAGATATAGACGAAAACTTGAAAATTAATCCTTTTTCCATGCTTTTGTATTGAAACAGAATACCTATTGCTCATCTGTATATATACATTATATATGTATCTAAACATTAACAAAACTCAACATGATTTTAGTTATGTTGAAAAATATTTCTTATTAAATGGGGGCCCGCGAATTTTTTTCCCCCCGGGCCCGTAATTCCTCTCTACGGGCCTGCTTGCATCAGATTTAATATTTTGTTCAAAAAAGGATAGTACTGGCAATAAAGATGTGAGACCTCCTCTATCTTATGATGAAGAAAGTTCTGTTCAAAAAAGAAAATTTTTTTCCGAACTTTCAAAAGGAAATTCAACTGACCTTATTCGTACAACGGCTAAGTCTGCTAAGAAGACGATAAGCTAAGGAGAATTGCCGGCCTATAATTGTTAGCGTCCCAGAAACTTTTGTTGAAGTGCCGCTGCAGAGCTTACTGCATCTTGAATACTGTTATTTCAAAAGAAAGTACCTAAACAATTTATTGATATTAACAAATTTGTTAGCTTCAAGCTATGGTAAGCTATGGTTTTGACGGGTCAATCGGCGAGAGCGTATAATAAGTTATTAATAACAAAAATTCAATGAGCCCGAACCAAAGTGCCTGGACCGATCTTTGTTTGTAACAACAATAATTCCACTCCAAATGGTGGATCAGCATGGGCGGACTATTTGCAGAAACCGGCACCCACAATCCATTAAATTTGCAGGCTGATAAAAATGGAGTTCACTAAAAAAAGTCGGGATCATATTTTAAATTGAATAGCACTTTTAGATGCTCAAATGAATCACCTTAAGCCTTTTTATACCCTTGGTATATTGAAATTGTCCAGATGTTTGTAACGCATAGAAGGAAGCATTTCCGACCATATAAAGTATATATATTCTTGATTAGCATGACGAGCTGAATCGATATAGCCATGTCCGTCAGTCCGTCTATCCGTCTGTTCGTCTGTTTCTATGCTATCTCCTCCGTCAGTCTTAAAGCTATCGCGACCAAACTTTGAGCATGTCCGATTTCGACCAAATTTGGCAGAATTGTGGAGAAGCATTGAAAACTAGTAAATACTGAGTTTGGAGACGTTTGCATTAAAAACCACAAAATTTTTCCCACTAGAACTAGTTTATCGACCGATCCGGCCGGTTCCGACAAATGTGCAGCGTATTTGTACCAGAAGACTTCGTTCAAAATTTGGTTGCGATAGCTTTAAAACTGACGGAGGAGATAGCATAGAAACAGACGGACAGACGGACAAGGCTAAATCAACCCCGCCCGTCTTGCTGATCAAGAATATTTTTACTTTTTGTGGTCGGAAATGCTTCTTTCTATGTGTTACAAACATCTGGACAATTTCAATATACCCTCTGCTAATAAACTGCTGCTTTGAAAATCTTAGAAGTCAGTGTCAAAGCAAAATCAAAAAGCAGAAAATTGAAAAACAGGAAAGCAGATCAGCAGTCAGTGATTTGAAAGTTTACCATTTGATTCGATTGCGACTTTTCTACATATCGTCAAATCTCCCACAGTTTTAAAGATGAATGGTTTGTACCTTCTAGACATATTAAGTAATCAGGACTAGTTATCAATCCGCCAAGGGAATGGTGAAGATAGGATGAACGGTTGTCGAGCTATGATCAAAAGACTGTTCGCTACTGCATCTTTTAGCTGCTACTGCAGCATTAAAATGTATGCTGAGCGTTTAATTCGTTGGTACAGTCTAGAGCCCTGCATGAGTGGAATCAAAGTGACCTTTGATTCATGTTTAAAAAAAGTAAATCAAGTTCAAGTAAATCAAGTCTGAAAATATTTTGATTCGAATTAGTCAGCTCAAATTTATAATGACTCCAAACAGATCAAGCTCCAAAACAGATCAAGCTCCAAATAGATCAAGCTCCAAATAGATCAAGCTCCAATCTGTGCTCCAGTGGTTCATTAGATCATATCATGTTAAAAATTAAGTCAACAAAAAAAAAATTTGTTAACATATTTCCCAACTGCGCAATTCGCTATACTTCGCTCCTTCCTCGAAGAACGCTGCTTCATGGTCGAGCTTAGGTACGAGTTAAATATATATGCTTCCAAGGAAGTTTAATTGGCCCAGCTATGTAGAAACTGCACACCGCCGACATGCTGGTTTCAGACCCCCAAAACACATCCACACTTATGCTCCTGATCCTGATACAGCCTTCTTGGCTTCCAGTCGATGCGTAACTACCCCATGCGTAACTCCCCCATGTATAAAAACCTTGACATTCTCTCAGCATATATAAAGACCGTTTGCCAGCCTATACCATCCGTATCGCCAATAAACTGGCGACAAACAAAATACGAACACGGCTCAAAAGGATCATCGCATGAGTTATCTTCGGAGGTTTTGAAGCACTTATGCCGGGTCAAATTGGATGTGCTTTTATTAAATTTAAAAACACTGCAGCACTATCTGCAGCCAACAAAGTTGGCGACCTTCCCTTGCTTCTTCCGCGCTTTTGGCAAATCTTGAGTTCTCCTGAAATATGCTTCCTTTTAATGCTTTCTGACATTGTCTCTGAAGACTCGGTGGAATTCAATGAGGACTATTTTTGAATTAAGGAAAACATTGAATTAGTAGAGTTATCTGTGGTGTCCTACCATTCTTTCGGCAACCGACTAAACAGCCAGAAGAAAGCATCTCCGACCCCATAAAGTATATATATTCTTGATCAGCATCAACAGCCGAGTCGATATATCCATGTCCGTCTGTCTGTCCGTATGAACGCACAGATCTCAGAGATGGTATGAGATAGAGGTTCGACATGTATGGGACATATGCTTCTTATATCTGCAGGCAGATCAAGTTTATTTTTAATTTTGGCCACGCCCTCTCCCGCCCCCGCAAACCTCATATATCCCTCATATATAAAGATAGATGGTTTGTTCCTTCTGGACATATTTAGTAATCAGGATAACTTATCGATCCGCCAATGGTTGTCGAGCTATGATCAAAAGACTGCTCACTGCTGCAGAGCAGTAGCAGCGCTGCTCTCAGCTGCAACTGCAGCATCAAAATTTATGCTGAGCTTATAATTTCGTTGGTATAGAGTATGTTATAGTCGGGCTTGACCGACTTTCTTTCTTGTTAATAGTTCTTAATTTTTATACCCTTGCAAAGGGTATTATAATTTTGCCCAGAAGTTTGCAACGCATAGAAATATTCATTTCCGACCCCATAAACTATATATATTCTTGATCAGGGTGACGAGCTGAATCGATTGAGCTTTGTCCGTCCGTCTGTCCGTCCGTCCGTCTGTCCGTCCGTCCGTCTGTCCGTCTGTCTGTCTGTTTCTACGCGAACTAGTCTCTCAGTTTTAAAGCTATCGAGCTGAAATTTGCACAGAGTCTTCTTTTTGCTGCACACTACTAATATGTCGGAACCGACCGGATCGGATGACTATATCTCATAGCTCCCATAGGAACAATCGGTCGGTAAACTAGTTTTAGTATGAAAAACTTTTTTCTTTTCAATGGAAACGTCTCCAAACTTTGTCATCGTAGGTTTTATATGTTTTTTATAATCCTACCAATTTTTATTAAAATCGGACAACTATATGATATAGCTGCCATACACAAGATAGGTCTGAAAAACATTCTTAGTTAGAAAAACTTTTTTGTTTTTAATGGTAGCATCCTGCAATTTTGTATTTGTTTGTTTCTCGTGCTTTTACATAATTCTACAAGTTTTTGTCCAAATTGGATGATTATATCAAATAGCTGCCATACGAACGATCGGTCGGAAAATGGGAAAAAGAGTATTTTTTGAAAATATTTAAGCGAGCACTTGCAAGGGTATAAAAACTTCGGCACAGACGAAGTTAACTTGGCTTTCTCGTTTTGCAATAAAATTTAAATTTTCAATAAAAACAAGTCCAGAAACTTATGACATTAAGACTCTGAGCTGTTTGATCTATTCATATTGGCATTGAGCTGAGCTGAGCTGAACTATTTCAAACAGATCATATAGCTCATGCCTCATGTAATGAGCTATAAATCAATGAGTCATTAATTTTGTGAACTATGACTAGAAATTCATATTTAGATCAAATCAGTAAGAAAGTCAAGGGGAACTTTGATTCATCTCATGCAGGGCTCTAGTACAGTCTATGTTATAGTCGTGATTGACTTTCTTTCTTGTTTCATAAAAGTCCTATAAAAAATAGTCTAGTGGAGTCAAATCACATGTCTTTTTGCGGTCAGCGGTACGTCAAATAACACATTTCTCTCATTTCCTCTTTCTTACACGAATGTCAAATGCCGCTTGGTACCTGGCGGCAGTGGCGTACTCAGGATTTTTGAAAGGGAGTGGCGGGTTATATAAAATTTGTTGTTAGGCACAGCGACAACTCTTGGCCCCCTTCATGAGCTGTACCAAAAGTTTGGCATAGTCGGCGGAAGCCTCCTTGGACTGCTGGCGCTTTTCTTATGGGCAATGTGTGAAAATCACAGAATGAAAAACTGATATCTCGCCTTCGATATTTACATAGATAAGTCGTAATCGAATCAAATGAAAAACTTTCAAAGCACTGACTGTCGACTGACGAAGCATTCGTCGACTGTTTGCTTAGATGTGCAATAATTCGGAAAGTCGCAGTCGATCAAATGAAAAACTTTCAAAGCATTGACTGCTGATCTGCTTTCCTGTTTTTCAAATTTCTGTTTTTTGATTGATTTTGCTTTGACACTGACTTGTGAGATTTTTAAAGCAGCAGTTTAAGTAGATGTCAATAAAATGAGAAGTTGGCTAAGTTTTTAAACACTGTTTACAACAAAATGACTACATTACTTAATTTAAAATAATAAAAAATAATAACACAAAACAAACGCTGTTCTTAACTGAACTAGAAGACTATGAAAAAGTTAAAGAATTTCTCATTAAAACAAACGTAAAGCTCTGTACATACACTCTCAAATGTCTCACAAATATGAACTCAATACGAGAAGCTCTCACAAAACACAATAACAAAAACCAAAAACCAGCAAAGAGCGTGTGAAAATACAAAATCCAGACGAAAATAAAGAAAAACGTTTTTGTGTCCTTTGTGATCAACATGGCCATCCAGCCTCATAAAAAGGTTGCGAAAGATATAAACAATTACAAAATAAGATTAGATCTAAGCGAGAACACCTCGCCCAAATAAAAACCCAAATTAGACCCATTTCGTAAGGAAAAACGAAAGATTTGCAGATGTACTTAGAAATAGCAACTTAGGTAGGTAGGTAGTTCCGGCTGACCCCAGATGGGGTCACACATAGACCTTAGGGTCCTTAATGAGGCCGGGTGATTATTTGGGTACGTTTGTCTTAGAAGTCCAGGAGGATTCTTGTCGTTTTGGCAAATGCCAATAACTGTTTTGGGGGTCTCTTGGCCGCTTCCTCCAAAGAAGAGAACCGTGGGGTGTGCAGAATTTGTAAT
>JAWNNO010000979.1:0-39703 GCA_035044985.1 Lordiphosa fenestrarum | reverse complement strand
GTCCAAACGTTTATCATCAGCAAAAAGAAGTCATTGCTCTTAAGCGGCATGTTCGGCTGACATTTATCAACCAATCAGTTTCACCTCCAACGACAGTTGCTGCATTTGCGGTGTTGTGGTCCCAACCGCGCAGAGCAATACACCACGTCAGCTTGTCACCGGAGGTTTTTTAAAGCTTCCTCCGAAAAACTGCCGCACAGTTTGGGTCGTTCAATGTAATCAAGCAACAGCGTCAGTAAATAAAGCGAGCTAAAAACTACAATCATTTGAAACTCGACATAACAAGCGTGCCATAAATTCCACATCCTGCGGACAGCTGTGGCGGCTGCCAGGACCAGGATATTGAATGTCAGCAGTGCGATTAAGCTGGTCAGCAGCAGACGCATGGCGAATCGGGCCACAAAAATAAACTGTGCGGTTAATTTGTTTAAGGCACAATCGAGGGCTAATTGGAAAATCGTGTCACTGGCAGGGCATGCACCCACTTGCCCACTCCCACTACAATGGTAAACGTATTTTGGACAATGTCAACTACTTACGACATGCTTTAAAAGCCACGCCGCCCGCCTTGACGCCATTCGCATTTTAAACTCCATAAAGGCGTCAACATTTGCCATCTCTGTTTGTGGATCCTTGCCTTGCCTTGTCAGTGAGCAGGCAGTGAGCTAACGGGGCCCTTTCAGAGTCCTTTCTTTTTCGAGCAACTGGCACTGATTATAAATTTTATTTACACAGGCGACGAGCGGCGGGAATTTGGGTTTATGGCGCGTATAACGAAATTGTCTACAAATTGCGGCCAAAGCCAAGTCGTGTATGCAAAAATAGCAGTTTCTTGGGGTTATATGTACTTAGTTACAATCCCTGAAGTGTGAAAGTGAGTGTAGGTGAATGAAACGCTGGGCCAAAGGATATGAAAAATGCTGATGGTATCCTTTTATGCCCTACCCAGTAGCATAAGTTTAAATGTCTCAGGATGTTAAGCAGAAGGAAAGAAGGAAATGTAGGGTCATTCGATGGAAACGATGCAGCTTCGATCGCTAAGATGTAGCCCTTGGAATGAATGAAATGGACAATGAAATGGTTAAGCTGCTCCATCAGACGGCTCTAACGTTCCCATAACACATGTTTAGTGCAGCACTGCGTCACTGCTAATAGCCTGCTTCGTGGAAAACTCACATCTTCTGGATGCTGCTCAAGCCAGAAAAGGATTTCAATAAACTAAACTGAAATCATATCGATTCTTAAGCCTTCTCCCAGCATTCGGCCATTGGTTGGAAGTAGGGATGCCGGAAATAATATCGAAATATCGAATATCGATATTTTTGTCCAAAAAACGATATATCATTATCGAATATTTTTATGAGGCGATATATCGCATATCGAATATTTTATGGCGATTTTTTTCGGCGATATTTTGCTTCCAGCGTTAGGTCACACTGCTGCATTCAACTGTTTCTTGTGGTTTTTTGGCGAGCAAAACAATGTTTTAAAACATAAAAATATGTTTACTTTTTAAGTTAAGCGTCTTCCCTCAATCCCATCAGAATGTATCATGAATAATCCAAAACTTCTTTTGTTGTAAATGAAATAAAATACATATCTTTTGTTAAACTTATAAAAATACAATTAATCTATTTTGTAAAAATGTAGTTCCTATTATGCGTCAAATGACATCTTAATTACCTCAATAGACCAGCTTATAGTAAAGACACTTAGCCATTTAGACTCATTTTGTGAAAATATCGAAAATATCGATATTATCGATATTTTTTGCCCTAAAATATTTATATCGAAATGATACTTTTTCAATATCGTCAAAAATAACGATATAGATATTTTTGGAATATCCGGCATCCCTAGTTGGAAGAGAGTATCGTGCATAGATTCCTGGCAATACCGGCATTTATTGCAGCGGCGCTGCGCCACTACTATTACCCTGCAACTTCTTGATGCTGCTTAAGCCAGCAGAGCTATCCAATCATCAAAATCAAAATCATATCGACTCTTAAGCATTTGGCCAACTGTTAGAAAGGTGTGTCCTGCAAAGGTTCCTGTCAAAACTGAATTAAAACGTTCAATTTCAGAGTAATAGTTTGAAACATGGCACGCCCGAGCAACTGTGTCCTAGATGGACGTCACGCTAATAAGTACTTTGTGGCAGATTAGGTAGACATTCCGCAGGCATTGAACAGCGTTTCATTTGTTGAAAATCAGAATCATTTCCAAGCAAAAGAACACTACACAGTCTGTTCATAAGCTAAATACTCATAAGTCATAATACTTATGGGTGAACTGCCTTCCTGAACCTGCAAACTCACCTGCTTAAGCATCCCTGTTGCACACCATTTCAGAATAATCACCTGTTACTAGGGCTGCAACCCAAACTACATCATCATAAATCAATCCCAAACTATGTCAGAAGTCGGTCAATCCCGGATTTTCTTATTTGAAGTACGAATTGGATTGACTTGATCTCGTATATCTCGGATACAGCACGACTCTTGCTTAAAACTTCAATCCGAAGGTCGAGATAAAATCCAATTTGTTGAGCTTGATTTTATCTCGTTATTTTTTTCTGTGTATTGGAGCTACGCGATGCGCGGGTCGAATCAAAACTTATCAAAGCACTATGGTCGCTAAGTCGATTTTTTTTTGGCATAAACTCCAACTATTAATATGTACGCCATTTTGATTTGTTCGCTGTTTTGGGCCCCGAAGACTAATCACCAAGATTCGATCGTTTTGGACCCTTATTATATAAAGCTGCCAAATAACCGATCTAACCAACTCGCATCGATATTGTGGTCTTTAAGCAATTTAACAAAGCGATTAACAAAACAAGAAAGAAAGTCGGTCAAGCCCGACTATAACATACTCTGTACCAAGAAAATTTGTCTTTTGATCATAACTCGAAAACCGTTCATCCGATCTTCTACATTCCTTTGGCGGATCGATAAGTTATCCTAATAACTAAATATGTCCAGAAGGAACAAGCCATCTATCTTCAAAACTGTGGGAGATATGACGTTTTTTCTAAATTGCGGGGGCGGGAGGGGGCGTGGACAAAATTGAAAATAAACTTGATCTGCCTGCAGACATAAGAAGCATATGTCCCATACATGTCAAACCTCTATCTCTTACCATCTCTGAGATCTGTGCGTTCATACGGACAGACAGACAGACAGACGGACATACGGACGGACGGACAGACGGACAGACGGACATGGCTATATCGACTCGGCTGTTGATGCTGATCAAGAATATATATACTTTATGGGGTCGGAGATGCTTACTTCTGGATGTTACATACTTTTGCACAAACTTATAATACTCTATGTACCTTCGGTACAGAGTATAACTAGGCTCGATTTGCGACACTATTTTGTACGTCTACTTTATAACCGATCCGTCCGTTCGGAAAAAAACCTTCGGATTAAAATTTCAGGCACTCTGCTGTCCTCAAAATTGTGCTACTTCGGCTTTTGCATTTTCAAAACATTCTCTCTTGGTTTACAATTAACAATTTGACTGGCACAGCGTTATACAAACTTGGCCTAATGATCAATAGAAGTTTATTAAGCTGCTAGTAACATAATTCCTAATGTTGGCTGGTTGGCTGTTAAGGTTAAAATTATTGCGAGAGCCAACCCAGTCGGACTTTATAAAATGTGGTTCCCAACAGAATGCCATTTTTCATACTTCTTGTTACTGGCAAGAAGTCGATACCTATTTTTTTTAAGATAGAAGTTAAAAAATCTGTATGAAATTGTCACTACATTTTTTTTTTATTCCCTTTTCGCAGCGCTGGTATTATCCATCTGAAATACCAACAGTTGTCTATTTTCAAACAAGAAGTGCTGTTAAAGACACCCAAGTAAATCGAGCGCTTAGCCCAACTGGTTTCAATTCGGTGCTTAAATGGTCCATACCCATTTTGTTTTTCATGCTTCAGATAGTTCAAATTGCCCAGGGCACATCGAAAAGCACACGAGAAACCAGTGGAACTGTCGAGAATTTTGATGCAATTAACCGCCACGGTCAGCAGTTGATGTTGAAATGTGTAATTACACTTTCACACACATCCCCACTGGCTCGGACCGTTCCCCAGCGAATCGTTAACCGTGTTTACCTCTTCAGGTTTCATTAAACTCGTAAAATTTTGCGCCGGGCACAAATAAAAAAAAAAAGCCGGATTCCAGTTACCGTCACGTTGATGCCACCTCCATCCTCGAGTGCTTAACTTGTTTAACCTCGTTTCGCTTATGTTGTTTTTGTACGTACTTAAGCTTGTTTGGCCTTTGTTTTAATGCCTTGGATGCTTCATTTAATTTTCGTGCGGCAAAAAACCACAAAGCTGCCTCCGCCGAGTATTCAATTATAAAAGTAAAGTACATAAAGGCTAATAGAATAGAATTTTGTCAGCCATTGAAACCGTCTGCAAATGACTGGTCAGCGGGTCAAGGGTGAAAAGTGCAGAATGCAAACGACGCAGCGCACAGTAAATTTGCACTTCATAGGACAAACACCAGCACACGCAACGCACACCGCAAATTCAGACTGACCGCAGGCGAAAATCGACAGAATTAGCAGTTCATAGTCATTAGGCGGCTGCAGATGACTTTGGTTACTGTTTGCCATTCGGTTCCAAAAATATCCTCGCTCGATTCATGAGTTCATTGATTTTCACCCGGCCCAGACCCACACTTGGCGGTCACGCAAATTGAAACTTTTTCTTCACCTGCAGCGTTGGCGTCCAGTTAGACTTCGTGGGCGGAGTCTATCATGTGTAAAAACCGATGGATCAGCAAGTGCATTGCTGGCAGTTGGCCTGGCTGGACCGGGCAGCATTCGCTGTCGACGCAGTGACGCTTACTCACTTCTGTCATCGTTGGCGTCACCGTTTACGGTTTCAGCGATAACGATTGTCAAATGCAAATTTTGTGTTGTCCTTGATTGTTGAACGTGCCTAATCCTGATACCCTGTGATAAAGGCTGGGCAGGAGCATATTTGGGATACTACAGGCCGAAAGTTCCTAAGCAATCCAGCGTACCATAGACAAATGAGATTAGTATTCCAAGCAGTGAAATGTAAGTTCAGTAATACTATGCTGCTGAGGTGTGGGGCAATGCTGAAAGCCAAAGGGCCACTTTATAGAGAAACTTGTTAAACACACCATCAGCCGGCTTACCCATTCCTGGACAGATATTTCTAATATTTACCTTAAATAAAATTAAATTAAATAATTATACCATAGACTTCTAGACTCAAGACTATAATAGACGCCGCACAAGTCTCTACAATGGATGATGCGCAGCGGCAAATGTTTCAGCTCAATGTTCAGGACCTTGATTTCAAGCTTTGCAGCATAAAGGTTCGGGAGGATACATTACTTTTTCTCGAAGAATGCCCAATCAAGGAAAAACTAAGGTCAAATACTTTGGTTAAAGGTTCTTTACATTGGACAAAGCTAGAGAAAAGTTGTTGTATGTTGAGATGTAAAGTGGCACAGCAAAAGCGTTCGGCCATCTTGCTAATATTTTCGACGATGTTTTTGATTCAGCTTTCCAAATGCTTATTGAAAGATAATGAAAGACGAGCTAAATCTTAATAGGGCGGCTACTAAGTTGCACGAAATCATTAAAATTTTGAATGGTCTTGAACATAAATATACGTCTAGAAAATCCGTCCTTTATCGATTCGCCCTAAAATTAAGAAGACTTTTTCTCATTTATGTAAAATTTTTCTGAAACTTTGAAAAATTTCCATAAATGAGAAAATAATTTTCTTAATTTTATGGTGAATCGCCTTACGACTGATTTCATAGGAGAATTTCTAGTTTTCAGGGCGAATGTTTTATGAGTGTATATTCTTGTTCAGCATCAACAGCCGAGTCGATATAGCAGTGTCCGTCTGGCTGTGTGAACACCTAGAACTCAGAGACTACAAGACCTAGAGCATCCAAAGTTTAAATGTAGGATTCTATTGTCTGCACGCAGATCAAGTTTATTTTTTTTCAATTTGTGCCCCCGCCCCTGCATATCATATATCATATATTCCACTAATGTGCCCAATATCCACAATCTGAAATTCTCAAAAAGATAGGATTATAAATGGCAGAGTTATAAAATTTATAAAAAACATTGCATACTTCTTTGTGCTGCATTCGCTGTTTGCTAACGTAATGTTAAAATATTCAAAGTAATGTTAATGCTCTGTTAATTAACATAGGGAGAGGTTATTAAGCACTAATTCCCCTGACTAACCAGTATATCGAAGTTGGGCAGGGCCGACTTTAACTTACGTTCTTAGTGTTTTCGGACGTATTTATGCAAAATGCCAGAAACATATTGGTGAATACTTTTAAGCCCGTCAAGATAAATGGTATTCAAGCCGTGTAGCAACCAGCGTGTGCTATAGCTTAACTGGTATAGACGGCAATTGCAATCGTGTTCAAGTCCAAAGGCCCCGAGTTTGAGTCCCACATAGAGAAAATACAAATACAAATACACAAGGGCGTAGCCAGGGGGGGGGGGGGCAGGGGGGGGCCGTACAAGGGCGTAGCCAGGGGGGGGGGGCAGGGGGGGGCCGTTGCCCCCCCCCCCTTAAATAATTTCAATTGGCTTGTAAAAATTTACGGTTACTTTTTGGAAGTTTTTGGAGTTTTAAGGGCTGCAAAAATAGTTTTGTCCCCCCCTTCGCCGAAAGCTGGCTACGCCCTTGCAAATACAAATTTATATGCTTCATAGTCATTCCGAACAAAACCTAATATTCTTGGATTCCTTGCAAAATGACAAATACAATGTTATGTATTAAATTAAAGTGTACACTCTAGACTTACGAAATTTATATCTGAGGTGAAAAAAAAATATTAATATTAAAATATCCGACCGTTTTTCCCAGAGCACTATAAGGTGGTCGTAAATCATGTTATGAAGAATACAAGGTAGTGCAAGCACTTGCAAAATTGCGAATGCTTACACCCAGGAAATGGTAGCACAAATCGGCAAGCACAAAATCTGGTCGAATACAAGCAGACAAACGCTCGCCACATGCGGAGAGCGCGAGCAACAAATGAGAACAATTCTCTCTCTCGTTCTCAGCATTGCCAATGGCTGTTGCCTAAAATGTATACTGAGAATTCATCGTTTTAATTAAACACACAAAGTGTGAAGGTGATTTAAGTGCTGCCTATCGCTGTTTCAGCCAGTGCTGCCCATCAAACATGTATATATATAACTCGACTTATGCTCATCCGATCCTCACCATTCCATCTGCGAGTCGATAAATAATACTGATTACTACATACTCTCAGAAGGTAGAAACCTTCTATTAACTTGTGGGAGATCTGACGTTTCGTACCTTTGATTATATTTGCTGTTGGTTTGCATCCTGGGTTACTAACCTTGTTGATTGCAGGCCAAGTCTGTCAACACTGCGCTTCGGATAGCAGTGTGCTCGCATATGTTCAGAGGATTCCTTCTTCTCTTCGTAATATCTATGTAGTTGCACTTAGTGATAAAATCAAGAAGATCGTGCTTTATATCATAAAGATTTGATATCAAAAGTACGGTAATAACGATAATGCTTAGTTCCAAGATGAAACTACTAAAACTAAGCACGGACTTCCGAGCACGAAAATGCTTGGTTTTAAGTTTAGTCTGACTGATATCACGAATAAATAGTCTTGATTAATTTACTTACCTCAACTGGGACTCGAACTCGGGGCCTCGAAGACTGCAGCACTCACTGACACCGACATCTCAGCCGACACCGCCACAACGCGTTTGCCAAAGCAGCGATGAATTCTCAGTATACATTTTAGGCAACAGCCATTGGCTATGCTGAGAACGAGAGAGAGAATTGTTCTCATTTGTTGCTCGCGCTCTCCGCATGTGGCCGCCCGCACTTACCTTGCCATCAAGCTCAATGTCAAGAACGTTTGTCTGCTTGTATCCGACCAGATTTTGTGCTTGCCGTAACTGTTATAACATAAAAAAAAAATATTCTTTTTAATTTTAAAAGCAAAAAATTACCCTAAATTTATATTTAAAAATTTTACCATAAAAATTACTTTTTTCTTAAATACTAATAATCACAAAAAAATTTAAATAAAAAATAAAAATTAAGCTCAAATATCTTTTTACTCATGATACAACAATAAAGGTAAGGCGGCGTCAGTGTGAGTTCTCTGCAAAGTGCCTTCACGTTCAGTGTTGCGCGTACTCTTGAAGCGTAAGCTTTTGGCAAAAGTACGCATCACACTGACGCCGCCCCACCTATATTGCTGCAACATGTTTATACCCAACCGACCTATAAGAAATATTTTTACATATATGAGATCTACGGGTCTGTATGGGTATGTATACACACGTAGTCGGACATGGAAGCATGCCAGAAGCACTTATTTCCCGTTTTTACTCACGGATGAGCATGAGTAAGGCATGAGAAAATCTGAAAGCCGAAAAACTTTTGGCTTGTCGTAGTAAATTCTGGTCGATGTCACTCTGCAGTCTTCGGATTTCAATCGAACTCAGTACCCCCCTATAAAATAGATTTTGGTTCTAAAAAATCACGTTCTCATGGCTATACCACTTAAAGCACCAGCACATAAACACATATTTGCCCGTATGCGTACATACCATACCCATAGATCAAATGCACAGAGGGAAAAAACCGAGAACATTGGACTCAAAGTGAGAACATTCGGTGTCAAAAACTAATCATAATCGGATTTTATCACTTCAAGAACAATTTCTCACTTCAAGACTTTTTTTTGAGAACGCAAAATTTTGATGTGAGTTGAAATGTTCAGTTTATGAGAACATTTAAAAAAATTTGAGGTTCAGGGGTCCAGATCCAGTCCAGGACCGGAAACCAGTGATCCAGATCCAGTCAAGATACAAAAATTTGTATTTAAAAATTGAAATTTTTTTTCATAACTGTTATAACTGCTGTAACTGTAACTGCTTTTGAAGGTACAGAGTATGTTAAAGTTGGGCTTGACCGACTTTCTTACTTGTTATTATTATTATAAAGAAAATGGCAACTAACCAGACTAACTGTCAAAAGGTGTACCACAAAGTGGGGTCCTAGGCCCGTTAATGTTTTTACTCCTTGTAAACGACTACTATATATCCCTCAATCAAGTAATTGCATTTTATAATCAATCGATCTATGTTCTTTGCAGCACCTCTTAATATGCTATTTATTTATCCGACAGACGAACATTTGAATGTTTTGCGCTAGATAAAAAACACTAGCAGGTAATCTGAGCATTCGACTCCATTACCAAACCCCGAATAAATTGCTGTTGTATTTTTGTTTGGTTTTCGCTGTTTGCCAGGCATTTAATTTGTAATTTATGCATGGACCTTGGTCGGGCGTTGTGTTTGCCTCCGAAACGGGAACTGAGTGGCGACAGCAATAAACCAATTTGCGTTGCTCCGCCACCAAATATTTCCCATCGATTTACTAGCGTTGCGTTTTGGTGACTTTGATTGATGCGGAACTACTTGCAGATGTCAGAGTATGCTGCTAATTCGATCTTGATTGATTCGGCTTTAGCGCAGAGTGCAGAACAGAAGCTCTGACAATGGAAATTAAATGTTGGCCAAAGCTGCTCGCATCGTAAAGGGATTAATTCTACGACTGCAAGCGTTTTTTCGCGACAGAACGTGTCGTATGCTGCCAATAATGCATTGTTATTGGCAACTTAATGCGGTTTAAATGTGCGAATGGTGTTAATTAATCGAGTTTGGCTTGCACTGGTAATAAGTGAATATTGTGGACCCATCTGATTGCATTTGGATGCGGTTTGTGGTTGCGCTTCTGAATCTCTGTCACTTTTTGTAATCGAACGAGTAATAAAGCGCCGGGCGAAATGATAATAAAATTAATAATTGCCACAGGAAACACTGTGTACATTGGTCGGGTGTTCAGCAGGCGGCACTTAACAACCGTGGTTGATCGACCCGAATAAATGATTTAGGTATGCAATTTGTAAAAAAACATGCTATTCACTTTCTTAAATTATTCGCACGTTCAATTAAGTGTTTTTACTTTTTACCTTCAGTACTGAATTTTTCTGCGCCGATTCAGGCCTGAGCAGTAGGAATAACTGAAATTTTCATGTCTGAATTCCGGCATGTTTATGAACTTCCCATGAAACTCACCCATGAGTTCACCACTGAAATCATGCCTAAGATCAGCTAAGGTCATGACGTAGTAGGACATGTCTGTGTTAAATCCATAGCTGAAACTCATTTAAAGGATGCCATGGATTTAGTACCAGCTCTTCCATTTCAGGGCTGATTCATCTATGATTTAGGTCTGAGCCGAACTAAAGGGTACTTACAAATCTGGAACTTTAAGAGTACTCTTGCTACCCTGTAATGAAATGATATGTGGTTGGATCATTATAATTGTAATTAAATTACTCTTAATTAATGCATTGTAAAATGTGAATAAACACATTTGGCCAAAGTGCCAGCGGCAGACGTATTACATTCATTGTGAGTTAATTTGATATTTAATGCAGTTCATTGAACAAATTTAATTTACGTTCAACCGGTCTTTCGCTTCTGCTTATAATTAAATAAAACCGTCCATGAATGTTCAATGTACTTGTTTCTTGCTGGTTAAATTAATATGATTGGGCTAAGAAAACTCAGTCAAACCTTCCCTTCAGTGGGGCTCTGACCTGAATCAGCCCTGAAATAAAAGGGCTGGAACTGAATTCACCCTTCAGTTCGGCTCAGACCATAATCATTGCAGCATCAGCCCTGACATGGGAGCGTGTTACGTGGACCTATTATAGAAAAAGCTACCCTCGCTAAGCGCGGGCACCGAATACTTATCCCGAAGGCCAAGAAAGTCTCCACAGCGGCTCGCTTGACAATGCTCAGGCAATTGGTAAGGAGTTAAGATAAAGAGTTACGATCAACTGGAGTGAGTGAGGCAGCGCGAAGTATTTTTAATTGATATACAGGATGGTCCATTTAAAAATTGGAATTCAATTTTGCTATACAAAAAAAACGGCTCGATATTTTTCAAAGGTTGAACATTTATTGGAAAGGTTGGTTCATATTATTCATTTATGAAAAACAATTTCGGTCAAATGACCACTACGGCTGACTTGGCGGTGGCCCATTCGATCCGCCCAATTATTGAGAACATTTTCAATTGCTCAATATTTCAGCAATATCAATTTGAATCTCGTTCTTCAACTCATCAATTGTATCAGGATTGTTTGCATAACATTTTTCCTTGGGGTTTTTCTAAATGAGAGAAAGTAATGTCCAATATTTATATTAAAAACTCGTACTTAAGTGGCCTTAACTTTACCATTTACGTTGCTAGATAAATTACACAAAGCCCGAAATTATAAAACATAATGGACTACAGGTTAATGTAAAATAAAAACTAGCTTTAATTGAAGTTTGAATTTTTATAATTTTTTTAAGGTGAGAAATTAGTGCTAAAAATTGGAGATTTGAACTTTGAGCGCTTATTTCACGGTCCTGGGAGATGCTACGAAAGTGAAACACTTTTTCTAATAAGCATATATATATATAGACCACATCATTCAATGTGTCGCCAGACACACACATGGAAAATCTGATAAACATGTGGAATTAGGACAGCTCAAATACTATAGAAATGTGGGATGGCTCTTGTGGAGATTTTTATACCCGTTACTCGTAGAGTAAAAAGGGTATACTAAAGTCGTGCAAATGTATGTAACAGGCAGAAGGAAGCATCTCCGATATCATAAAGTATATATATTCTTCATCATCATCAACAGCCGAGTCGATATAGCCATGTCCGTCTGTCCGTCCGTCCGTCCGTCCGTCTGTCCGTCCGTCCGCCCGTCCGTCCGTCCGTCTGTATGAACACCTAGATCTCAGAGACTAGAAGAGCTAGAGCAACCAAATTTTATACGTAAGCTAGTATTGTCTCTAGGCAGATCAAGTTTGTTTCAAATTTTGGCCACGCCCCCTCCCGCCCCCGCAATAAAAAATATTGAATAACTCCCACAATTTTTAAGATATCAAGCTCAGATTTTGCAGTGTAGTTTATGTGGCCAATATCTACAATCTTACAAATTTTCAAAAGGATCGGATAATAAATGGCCGAGTTAAAAAATGTTGCATACCTATCCGAGCTGAGCTGAGTAACGGGTATTTCGAAGTCGGGCAGGGCCGACTTTAACTTACGCTCTCGTTTCTTTTTAAAGTTATACTAAATGCTTGTGGGCTACTGATTGTCTTAATATCATGTGATAATGAGTTCCATAGACTAACAGCACTTACATAGAAGTGTCAGTCGGAGCATGACAGTCGGGTTCTTACGCATACAATATTGTTGGTTCTTCTGGACGAGGAAAAACTCAAATGGTCATATAAATAGTTTGGTTGCTTTGTATTTATTATTTTGTGCTGAAATAATAGTATCTTATAAATAGTCCAAGCATTAAGGCTTAAACCAAATTTTTTCGAGTCTGAGCTTGTTACAAGGTCGGTTCTTGAGAGCCCATATATGCCTATAGGCATACCGATCCGAAACCGCGGTTCAGTTAGACCCAAAAACCATGTAATATCCCGAACCGGTTGCTTAAATGCTGCTTAGACCTCTGGACCGTACCAATCCTCATTTCCGAGTGGTTCCCATCACTGATTTGCAACTCCAAGGAGCCAAGCCGAGCTTCTCGCAATCTCTTAGATTGTGTGCTTCCAGTTTTCGCACAGTTTAACGCAGTTTAACGGCTTCGAAGGCTTTTTCAGGGCAAGTCAATTTAAAGCAGGTGCCAATAGTTAGCGAAGGTAAGCGGGTGTGTACATTTTAAAAGAAACTCTTTTTTATTAAATGTCCCAAGGCGGGATCGAATTCTCAAGCTCTTTAATAGCTGGCACGCACACTACCCGCTGCACCACGTTCGGCTCTAAGGAATATGCCAGTACAAAAAAGCCTGTAGTTTGCGAATAAAGACTTAGTTGGTTGATCTAAAAACAGCTACCAGCTACCAGTAACCAAAACTCAAATAAGCAAAATCCGTTTTAAATGAACCAAAATCATGACATTAGGGTCATGATTGTCTGCTAAGCCCGCTTTTTCTGGATTCATAAACATTTAATTTTTCATCTTTTTAATGGAATAAATAAATGTTTATAAGCTTTGAGAACATAAAATATTAAAAATTGTATATTTTCATTTTTTGTGAACAGAAAAAAATGAGAAAACCATGACCATTTGGTTACGATTTTTGGACGTCATGTTTTTCATTGTGTACTATTTTATAAGCGAAACGAAAAGGTACCGAACTAAAAAAATAGCCACAAGCTGGAATTGCTTGTAACACACAACATTTACTAAATGTTTTATCCTTCTCCACAATTTCTTAAATTTAACAGACAAACATTAATACTCTGCGAAACAAACCAATCGAAAGTTACCCGAAAAGAGTCAACCCCTCTGGCTTAAGCTTCTGGAGAAAGCATATGGGCAGACAGGCAGGCGGGCAAGTGTTAATAATTGCGCCTCCGGAACACGCAAGAGATCCTGGCTTCTGTTACAGCACACGACCCTTAAGGCATTAATAATTCAGAGGTTGTGACGCCGCCAACGACTTCCAATGAATGCGACGTGCTCGCATTTCGCTTTACGGTAATTATTAAAGCGAGCCAAGTGGGCCGTGCGAGAGTCATGCCGGCAAAATGATAAAAAATGGAAATACCATTCTGATAAGGCATGCAAATCAAACACGAAAAACGCAATGCCAAATGAAAGTATAAATGTTTCAGTTGAACATAAAATACAAACGAAGCGAATATTGGGCCTTTCGGCGGATCCTTTGCCATACTCAGTGGCATGGAAAGCTCTGAAATCGCTGAAATTTCGTCGAATGGAAGAGGAATGATTAAGTGCCGGCAGACGTGCAAGCTGCCGGGGCAATTTTAATCAGTTTGGAACAAACAAATTGCAGGTAATAATATTAATTGCTGCACAGGTGTGTGAATCTGTGGCAGTTGTGTGATAAACTGTGTGGTCTGTATTTGGAATTAATCGAACACCGAGAGCGCGAACGTTTGACAATTAGCAAGTAGCGATTAATAGGCGATTGTAGGTCATTTAATTAGGTTAGGTTTTCAATCCTAAGTGAAGTAAATCCTAAACTCAGTACCAGTGGCGTAGGTTCAGCCGCCCCCATCTTATTTAAATTGAAAAAATGGTTTTAGATTTTATTACTCAGTTTAGCTGGCTCGAGGTCCTACTATAGTTTTATTGAATATAGTTGTCTTTCCTTTGTGAACAGTCTTAAATGATAGTATCAGGGATGCAAACCACTCGAAAATATTTACTGGTTCGGTTTAGTGGTTCTGAACCGCCGGTTCGGTTCATTACATGGTTTTTGGAGCTAAGTGAACCTCGGTTTCGGTTCGATTCAGTGGTTCACAAAGACATATTATGAATTATTAAGATTTCTGTAGAAATGGTACTTTTCGAACACTTTTGAAATTTAATTCTTCTAATCCATTTGAATGTCTTTAAAATCATTAAAAGAATGTGCATTGTTTATTATGTCGGACTTACTGAAATTCGAATGTGAATTCATAGAGGTATGCCCTTCAAAAGAGAGAATGTCGGCTAGAAAAGAATACGTTCCATGCATCTTACATACCCTATTCATCATATTATACGAAATAAAACTCTCTTGTCTAAAATTGAATTAATGTAAAGAAGATTGAATTGAAAATGTTGTCTACTAGAGGAAAAAGACGGATTGATGACAGGAATATTAAGAGATAGGCGGGCCATTGCAGAAGACTTACAGTATTACAAGTTGTAAAATTTGTGTTAACTCATCCTATGTAGAGGGTCGAACGAAATGTATAAAAATTATCTTCTGGAATCGATTCCCAAATTAATTAAAAACTTTGGCAAGGGTAAAGCGATTCCAGTTAAAAGTCGTCGGAGAGCTGAACCGAACCGTTTTCTTTTGTGGTTTTCGGTTCGGTTTAGCAATTTTGGTAGGAAGCCGGTTCGGTTTGCGGTTCGGTTCACTAGCTGGAATAAGCGGTTCGGTTCGGTTCGGTTCGGTTCAAAACCGGTTCGGTTCAGAACCGGTTTGCATCCCTGGATAGTATTAATATTAAATTGAATATTTTGGTTGACCTTACGACGCTTTTATTTCGACAGTTCACTCGGAAGTGAGGCAGTTCTCCAGCAAAGAAGAGAAATAAAGCGGGAAGGAGTGTGCAAAAACGTGGATAAACAGCTATTTCAGCGAATGTACAGTGGAACGTTCGTGAAGAAACTGTGATTAATTACAGTGGCACAAATCATACTTCACTCTATGGTTGCCTTTACCGGACTGTTTCATGAATCTCCCGACTCAATCTTCAGTAGGATTTTCGCTATTGACTGCTACTCGTTGAATATCTCTCCATGGACTCAACGCGTTGGGCAGTTGGAAACTGCAAAGAGCAATAAAGGCAAAACCAGACAAACTATGCAGCAATCTAACTATTTCCTTTTTTATTATAGTGAAAATTCATTCATAGAAGTATCCATATTAATGAAATCTTTTTATACCCTTGCAGAGGATATATTGAAATTGTCCAGATGTTTGTAACGCATAGAAGGAAGCATTTCCGACCACATAAATTATATATATTCTTGATCAGCATGGTGAGCTGAGTCGATATAGCCATGTCCGTCGGTCCGTCTGTTTCTATGCTATCTTCTCCGTCAGCACGAAGTCTTCTGGTCCAAAATCGCTGCACATTTGTCGGAACCGGCCGCTGCCATAGGAACGATCGGTCGAAAAACTAGCTCTAGTGAGAAAAACTTTTTTGTTTTTAATGCAATCGTCTCCAAACTCCGTATTTATTAGTTTTTAATGCTTCTTTGCTTGTTTGTTATCAGTGGACATGTCCTTTAAACTAGTTAAAAAACGTACTGCAAGGGAATACAAACTTCAGCCGAGCCGAAGTTAACATTCATCAAATTTTTATTATACCCTTGCAAAGGGTATTATAATTTTGCCCAGAAGTTTGCAACGCATAGAAATATTCATTTCCGACCCCATAAACTATATATATTCTTGATCAGGGTGACGAGCTGAGTCGATTGAGCTTTGTCCGTCCGTCTGTCCGTCTGTCTGTCTGTCTGTCTGTCTGTCTGTTTCTACGCGAACTAGTCTCTCAGTTTTAAAGCTATCGAGCTGAAATTTTGCACAGAGTCTTCTTTTTGCTGCACACTCCTAATATGGCGGAACCGACCGGATCGGATGACTATATCTCATAGCTCCCATAGGAACAATCGTTCGGAAAACTAGTTTTAGTATAAAAAACTTTTTTCTTTTAAATGGAAACGACTCCAAACTTTGTAATCGTAGGTTTTATATGTTTTTTTATAATTCTACCAAGTTTTATCAAAATCGGACAACTATATGGTATAGCTGCCATACAAAAGATAGGTCTAAAAAACAGTCTTAGTTAGAAAAACTTTTTTGTTTTTAATGGTAGCATCCTGTAATTTTGTATTTGTTTGTTTCTCGGGCTTTTACACAATTCTACAAGTTTTTGTCCAAATCTATAAACTATATGTATTTTTGATCAGCATCAAAAGCCGAGATATAGCCATTAACGTCTGTCCGTCTGACCGTCTGTCCGTCTGTCTGTCCGTAGGAACGCGCAGATCTCAGAGATAGAGATTTGACATGTATGGGGCATATGCTTCTTATGCCTGCAGGCAGATCAAGTTTATTTTCAATTTTGGCCATGCCTCCTCACGTCCCCTAAATATAGAAAAAATGTCATATCTCCCACAGTTTGAAAGTTAGATGGTTCTTTTCTTCAAGACATACTTAGTAATCAGGATAACTTATCGATCCGCCAAAGAAATAGTGAAGATCGGATGAACGGTTGTCGAGTTATGATCAAAAGACTGTTCGTTGCTGCAGCGCAGTAGCAGCGCTGCTTTCAGCTGCTGCTGCTGCTGCAGTATCAAAGTTTATGTTGAGTATGTGTTGGTACAGAGCATGTTATAGTAGGGTTTGACCGAATTTCTTTCTTGTTTTCAATAGAATATATGGTGTGGCTACTAAGCCCGGTCACCGTCACAATCTATTCGATGTTAAACGGTAGATCCCTTTCTCTTCTGCCGCAAATTAGATGCACACAAGCCAAGAGATGAGGAGCTCGGATTGGACCTTTGGGCTGTGAAAGTCCATATATATATTATAACAGTTGGCCATTCAGAGTCCATAATAACGTTACGTGGTTGGTTGTTACAGTAAGAGGACCATAAACACTATTCACAATTTCAGCCAAGTGACTGGCATTATCGCCTTTACGGCCTGTATCCAACACCGCGAAAAATTCATGCCAAAAATTTGCTATTTATTTTGAGTGTGTGGAACTCATCTAAAACAAACTATCGCTCAGAAATGTCCAAGCGTTCTTCGCTAGGAAGCATTTACAAAATTATTGAATTTAATAACTTTGTGCACAATAACATGCATCTCACCTTCTTCATTAATTTGAGCAGCAACACTTTCCCAAGCACTTTTCACAGAAATGTTGTTGAAATGCTTATTCTCTGCGATTCGCCATAGACATGGTCTTGACTCAACCGCTTCTGTTAAAGCAATCGTCAATTCACGCTAAAAATTTCCAAATCTAAAACAAACTTCATCTGCGAATAGCTGTATACCATTCGCAGAAAATTTGTGGAAAAATATGTGGCTCTTTCTCTTATAGTCTCTAACAGACAGAAGGACAGACGGACGGACAGACAGACGGACAGTCGGACATGGCTGTTCATGCTGATCAAAATTATATATACTTTATGGGGTCAGAAATGTTTCCTTTCCCCTTTTCCTATTTTTAATGCGAACAGGGTTAAAATATTGCAGAGTTTTACTTGTTCCTTAAATTTTCTAAGCAGAGGTACCGTTCGAATAAGATATATATAAGATATAAGAGATAACAAGCAGTTTTATTGCATAGCAACAGACTAAATATATTTCAATTCAATCCTCTGCATGATCAATTAGCGATTGCTTAACATTTTGTTATTGTAATTTTAGGAAATCACATTTTGGGCATATGCACGACTCTTTTTCGAGCCGAGTTTATCGCAAATGATAGTTAGGTCTTATTATAATCTGTACCGTAGGAGTCGAAAAAGACCAATTTAGGCGATTTTTGTAAAAATGATCTTCCAAGTGTTGGGTGAGGAAATAGATATGATAATGATATTTGGCATCTTTTTATTCAGTTTTTGGTTTCGGTTGTTGCGATGCTATCGTTTTTATTCCTTCGTTTCCAAAGACCTCTGCGATCTTCGATTTAAGAATTAAAACATTATTTGAAATGTATGCAATAGAAGGACTTAGGCCCAATTTTTATACTCTGTACCGAAGGTACATAGAGTATTATAAGTTTGTGCAAAAGTATGTAACATCCAGAAGTAAGCATCTCCGACCCCATAAAGTATATATATTCTTGATCAGCATCAACAGCCGAGTCGATATAGCCATGTCCGTCTGTCCGTCTGCCCGTCCGTCCGTCTGTCCGTCTGTCTGTCTGTCCGTATGAACGCACAGTTCTCAGAGATGGTAAGAGATAGAGGTTTGACATGTATGGGACATATGCTTCTTATGTCTGCAGGCAGATCAAGTTTATTTTCAATTTTGGCCAAGCCCCCTCCCGCCCCCGCAATTTAGAAAAAACGTCATATCTCCCACAGTTTTGAAGATAGATGGCTTGTTCCTTCTGGACATATTTAGTTATTAGGATAACTTATCCGCCAAAGAAATGAAGAAGATCGGATGAACGGTTTTCGAGTTATGATCAAAAGACAAATTTTCTTGGTACATAGTATGTTATAGTCGGGCTTGACCGACTTTCTTTCTTGTTCAAAGTCTGGTTGGTCAACTTGACAGGCAGTTCAACCGAAATTGAGTGTCTCATGATGTATGTGCATTAACCGGAGGAACAAACTTAAACGTCAATTTAACCGCGAGCGCAGCCCCGATGAAGTTATCGATATTTTTATCGCTGGCCGCATACTTGCTTTGTTTATTTTATTATTTGCTGCAACAAAACATGTTTAGGAATAAACGAATTTTTCAACTCCACGTAATGGAAATGCAATTGGAAGAGAATCGAATAATTAATGCAAGAAAGTACGGGGAGAGACCTAATTATTTTACTGATCTGGATAATGCCAAATTTGTTGTTTTTCCCTCTGGGTCTTTTTGCACTATCACTTTCACTCTTCATCGCAAGTAATTTTAATCAACTTTTACGCAAAACAATGACCAGCAACAAGCAATTGCATTAAAAAACAAACAAACCAAACCGAGTCAGCATTTCACTTGTTCGTTTAGTCAAACAGTATGGTCACCCTGAAGCAGCGATAGGCATTTATCGATATCAGGCGAAGCTGCTGCTGAGAAAAGCAAATGACTTAACCGCTCGTCATCTTGACGAACATATCTGACCGGTGGTTGGCTAACCGGAACCTTTGAGAAATCGGGCACTCAAGACTTCTATTATTACATTGTATTTAGGAATAATGTCAAGTTTGGCAACTATATGCTACTATGTGTATGTACGAGTCATATTAGTTTGCATATATGTAGAGATTCAACTTCCGAAGCCGTAAAAAGCACCATTTGCCAGTAGGTTATTAAACAATAAGACTCCAATGTTTATTGATTCATTGGGTTTTTTAATATAGCTTAATTTAATACACGCTCTTTATTGATGCGTCGCAACGATTTCCGCACACGTCTGTCCTCTTCAAAAGTTAAAGTATCTCTTCCTTCTTCGTACTGCCAATCGAACTCTAGTCGACTCCCTACGTTATCGATAGATCTAGAGATGCTAATGCTCCTCGTGTGTGAGAGATGGCAATCATATAGAATACATGTATACATATTTATAAACAACAATTTATAATGGATGACGAGGTCGATTTTTATTTGTGTTTTTGTGAAAATACAATACAAACTGGTGAATATTTTAACCGAACAGTTTTATGGCATTAGGCAAGGTTATTCTCACAATAAAATGTTTTCAAAATAACAAGTAAGGGCGCTGCAGTCGAGACTACTATGCTGTTCATTAGTCTTCATTTATTATTGGCGCCCACGCACGCTCTTACTGGTGATGGTGGAGTTTTGCCCAATATCTATAATCCCTTACATTTTCAAAAAAATCGGATAATACATGGCAGTTATGGAAGTAATATAACGGTAATGATAATATTGTGTTAATGTGATTACATTAATGTTAATGATCTGTTAATTAACATAAGGGATGGATATTAAACATAAGTTCACCTAAAATGACTTATTAATTCCTTAAGTTATTTCAATCAAAACATTTTAAATTCATCAGTTCTACCAATCCATAAAGTTTTGTATTCGAATAAAAAGGTTTTGGTTCCATTTTCAATAAAATTAACAATCAATTTTCCGGAGATTTGTTCTTTAGTTAAGTGTTCCCAAGAACCAAACTTACTTGAAGTTTTAAGTACAAAGCGATATTAATTCCATCCCCGCTCCCGATAAGTACATACTTGTATTTAATGATTCTCCATTTTTAATTTGCCTGTGTCTTGTGTCGGCATTAAGATTTTAAAAAGGTAAATCTTTGAATTCTAATGTTGCCCAACTTATGCAATCGGATCCAAAAATATGCATTCATTATTTTCATTCATAGCCACCCTGTATCACTGTTGTATCACATCAGACGTAATCCTAATGAGGACAAATATCGCTTACATTTCTAGCCTCCTTTTTTTTTAATTAGCTAACATTTGTACAAATTGGCATTATATTTTCTTGTGTAACGCAGCTAGAATTGAAGGCAATTGCCAAATGTCTAACGGCCCAAAATGTGGTTGAATCTCAAAGCCAGTTGGTTGCCCACCCGTAAAATTGTATTTTATTTTCAGTTTTGGCTTAAGTTGCAGTAATTAAATAAAATATTAACCAAGTCTTAGGCTTGGTCTGGCCTTCTCTTGTTGCCTTTGCCAAACCAGCTTTTCAGTGCGCCTTGATGAGTTTGTCAGTGGCAAACACATATAGATACACGCACACATGCACACAAAACAAGACCATGCCAAATGCGCAACAAGGCAAATAGTAGTCAAGGCAAACAAATTATAAAAAAAGCAACTAAGAAATGAGAACGGGAAAAAAATCACGTACGTACATATGCAGCCGGCGACGTTAATGTGGCAAAAGCTTTGCTGCCAAAAAGCGCAACACAGAATTTCTGTTCTCTGTTTCCCTTTTTTTCCAACATTATTGAAGGTCATTTGCAAAGCAAAAGTGCTAGATGTGTTAATGACGTCATTGCCTTGCTAATGCAAATGGAATATTGCCTAAAGCCATTTACTACGCCTCAATACAGAATTTTACAGTGCCGAATTTAGCCCTGAGCATGGCGAACTGACCCAAATTTTGAATGATTTCAATATTGTTTCGGTAGTGCCCATCATTTTAGAAGAAACAAAAAACGATGAACAACTTGAAATGTGAATATGAAAAAAAATAATGGCTCTACCAAATACTGAGTCAGTGCTGAGCCGATCTGGAGAGGACAAAGTGTAGCATACTTTGCAGCGATTGCTGTGACTGGAACAAACTGTGTGTGCGTGCTCGATTTGCCTACGGAACTTACATTTTCATTGCTCTTGCTTAGCCGTGTCTTAAGTTTTTGCATACTTCTGCTGTGTTGGCTGTGTGCCAAGTAATGTTTACAATTTTTCATAACCAGCGTCCAATTAAAGTTTCTCTGTCGTCGTCGTTTCCAACGCGCAGCGGCATTTTCATTATAGTTATTATGCTGCTGCTGTTAGAAAATTGTTGGGCACTGTGAAAATTAGCATCTGCGGTTCAGTACAGCCCGTTTGTCAGTTGGTAAAAATGGCGCATACGTCTCGTGGGCAACACAATGTGCAAATGTAATTTGCAATATTTGCCAAATTCAAATGAATCAGATAATATTTGGAATACGCAACGATAGGACAATTTTTATCAGCACCACATTTATAAATGGGCACATTTAAATCTAAAAACTATGCAAAAATCAAAACTTCTTTCAACTTTGACAACTTAACTTATAAATTTTAGTAAGCATTATAATTGGTGCTGTTGCTGTTGTGAATTTATGACTCTTGGCTTTGAGTTTTCCCAGAAGTGATTTAAACTTTGTACACTATGCACTGCTTACGCGTCTTTGCATTCGAAAATTTTGAAATGGGTTATAAATAAATGTAAGATTGATTGCTATGAAATATGTTGAATCTTAGTGTTTTCAAGTACTTTTAATTTTATGATCTCGGGTGTACCTTTCGGTGGAAAGCATACTTTTCACTTCGCAGGCTCTGCTTGTTATCAAATTGATGATATGTTTACGTTAGTGTTATTGCTCTGTTCATTAACATAAGGCAAGACCACTAAACATCCATTTTGTGAAAACTCAGTTTTTACGGATTTTTTGTTGAAGAAAAGCAGAGCCCTCTTTCGAACATAGACCTTAAGGTCCTCAAAGAGGCGTGGTACATTTTTGGGTACGTTTGACTTAGAAATCCAGGAGAATCTTTGACGTTTTGGCGAATGCCGATAACTGTTGGGGGGCCTCTTGGCCGCTTCTTGCAAAGAAGCAAACCGTGGGGTGTGCAGAAGTTTATCGTGGCTATTAGTGGGCAGCTGCAAATGAGGTGCTCTAGAGTTTCTGCGACACTAGGTTCCTCCAGATTTATCGCCTGAGCGGCTGCTAGTCAGTGTCCCGCTAGTATGCCAATGAGCAGTCTACAGTCTCTTCTTTGGCGCTGTAGCAGATAGTGCGTGAGTTTTATGTCTCTTGTCTTCCTCATAATTTTACAGATTTTGCATCCGGTTGTGTTCTCCCACCTTACCTCTGCTTCTCTCTCTGCTTTCTGTTCCATCTTGTTGATTAGCGTCTGTTTGGAGATAGGTACACCCAGAGAAATGTAGCACGATTTCTGCTTCAATTTAGAATTTTTCTTCTTGATTTTTTTAAGACGAAATCTGCTCGAAAACAAGCAGACAAACGTTCTTGACTTTGAGCTTGATGGCAAGGGAAGTGCGGGGAGCCACAAGTGGAGAGAGCAAACAACAAATGAGAACAATTCTCTCGCTCACTCTCAGAATTGCCAATGGATGTTGCCTACAATATATACCGAGAATTCGCCGCTGCTTTGTCTAAACGCGTTGTGGCGGTGCCGGCTGAGATGTCGGTGTCGGTGAGTGTTGCAGTCTTCGAGGCCCTGAGTTGAAGTCCCAGTTGAGGAAAGTCAAAAATATAATTCTTAAAAATGGCATTTAAAAATTAATCACAATTTATTAGGAGAGGAGAGTGGCATTGGGGTGTGAGGATTTTTGAGGTGGTGTGGTGTGTGTGTGCGTGTAGCGATGTATCTTCCGCGCTACTCTTGGAATCGAAACTTTTTTATTTTTGCAATCAAGAGAAACTATTCTAAGAGTTGAGAATATTTATGCTTGGATTGAAGAAGATCTTTTCTTGGATCCAAGACTATTTATGCTTGATATCAAGAAGACTAATTCTAAGACCAAGAATATTCTTCTCGAAAATCTATGCTTGATTTCAAGATTTTTCTTCTTGGATCCGAGAATATTCGATGTAGCCGTACTTTTGACATCGAATCTTCTTGATATCAAGCACGTTCTTCTTGATTTTTTCTCTGAGTGTATGTTTAGTGTTTCTTCTTGGCCGAGTACGACTCCGGCTTTTGCAAGACTGTCTGCCATCTAGTTTCCATCGATGCCCCGGTGGCCGGGAATCCAATAGATCTGTCAATTCCGCTGTATTCTGTATTGCGAAGACTGCCGCCTGGAATATGATGCAGTGGTTTGGCAGTTTGTAAGAGAGCTTTAAATAAATAAATAAATAATTGACAGCACCCAAGGGCTGAGCCGAGCATCACTCAATCTCTTAGCTTGTGTTCTTCCAATTTCCGCACAAGAGAAATGGATCTACTGTTTAGGGCCGAGTCCGAAGGGCAGCTTTTTCATGGCTAGTTACTTTAAAGCGTCAATAGCAAGTGAAGGTGACGAGATGTAAGCGATGTTTAAGGAAAAACTTTTTCATTAGATGCTTCTAGGCGGGATTGATCTCACGATCCCTTTCACAGCAGGTACACACAACCCGCTGCACCCCACACGTCTAGAGCCACCTTTAGAAGTACTTAAACAACAAGAAAGAAAGTCGGTCAAGCCCTACTATAACATAAATATGTCTAGATGGTACGAACCATCTATCTTTAACCTGTGGAAGATGTGACTTTTTCCAAATTGCGAGGGCGGGAAGGGGCATGGCCAAAATTTAAAATAAACTTGATTTGCCTTCATGTCAAACCTCTATCTCTTACCATCTCTGAGATCTGTGCGTTCATACGGACAGACAGACGGACATGACACAGCTGTTGATGCTGATCAAGAATATATATACTTTATAGAGTCGGAGATGCTTCCTTCTGGCTGTTACATACTTTTGCACAAACTAATAACACTATATGTAAAGAGTAGAATTATAACAAATATTAAGTTCGACATGAACGGGACCTAAATTTCTTATACTTGCACGCCGAAGTAAAAACAATTTATTTACGAAATTACACTCATAAAAAAATTAACCCTGAAAACTAGAAATTCTCCTATAAAATCCGTACTAAAGCTAGGTACGGAGACGCTGAGAATTTTCTTGGAGCCCATCTAATAACATAGCTCAGAGAATGCGCTGCTGAAAACTCACAGAGCACATTCTCAGAGCGGATACGGAGAAACCACAAATGCGCTCTGAGAATGAGCATGGCCTGACAACTCGTTTTTTGGGCAAACAGCTAATAAACTCTCGCAGGGGGTTATAGAAATTATGAAACATGTTTGATAATTGTCAGAGGTAACTACGAGAAAAAAAAAATGGAAGCAAAAAACAATGCAAAAGGCATTCTTAAAACTCAACGGAGGAAGCGGTCAAATCGCAACCCATCTTATGGAATTTGACTAACAAAAATCATTTCGATGCAGTCCATAAATGCTCCTCCTAATCCAGCGCCACGCAAAATGACCTCATAAAAACCAACAATGGCATTCCCCAAAGCGTCTGCATTCATCAAAGAGTCTACCAGTTTACATTTTCACAAAATGATTAAATTTTCTTAAGCGCGCTTCGTTTTGTAAACAAACAACAGCTGACCAGTACAGGGTGACCGTTTCAGATTCAGTGACATTTGACTGATTTCCGGTCACCCTACACTCTTAGAGGCCTTTCTGAGAATTATGAAACAATTCTCGCTGCGAGAAAATTCTTAGCGTCTCCGTACCTAGCTTAAGGCAATTCACCCAAAAATTAAGAAAACTTTTTCTCGGGTGCATGTAATACAAAAAAATAGTATTAAATATTATATAAACTTGTATTAACCAAGCTTTTTATACATTGAAATATTTTTAAATTATTTTCGACTATTTGTCTGCAATAGGGGCAGAGCAATAACGAATTGTTCTTTTTGGAATTTTCCACCAATTTACTTAAGCACTCAGAACGAACTTTGAAATGATTACAAGGCTGAAGTAGTACATCCCGCGCTTTTTCCCAGCAAATTATGCATTTTACAACGTTAGTCATTTGAGAAGAACTATACTCGTTGTCCTAATCTGCTTCTTCATTATCTGAATTGCAATCCAACTCTTCAAACGTCGTTTCCCTTTGGATCAAATTATTTTGTCTGTTTATGAGACACTTAAAAAGGTCCTGTAGGTTAATTTTTTCGTTCTGCAGATCATTGGTCAGACTCGCATTTTTAGCCTCGTTGTCCCGTTGCTTTCTGCGCTTGGATGCTAAGTTACTTAAATCTTCTTCAAGAGCATATGTAAAGTTTATAGACGAAGCAAAGTCCTCATCTCGAATAACTTAATTTTCTAGTCAATGCTGCATTGAACGATTCTAAAGAGCTCGGAGTTCTTATTTTGTGAGAGTGCACCGAAAACTTTTGGGGTGTGATCTGAAAAAATAGTTTTAGCCTCCTTTGTGGTGCTGTGTCTCCGTGTTGTGCGAAAGCATAACATGACCTCGAGCCGGCTAAAAACTGCAGGTTTACTCAGTATAAAGGTCACAAAAAAACCAGTCACATGTACGAAAAACGCAAGGCACGGCGTTTTTGTTGTATGAGCCTAAACATTAAATAGTTTCATTTATGACAACTAAAACCCCCGTTTGAATTCGTTTATGCAAAACAAACTTTTTGGTCACCATTATTAACAGCGGGGAGAGTATCTCCCACACTAAAAAAGACAAGACCAGGGGAACACACACACACAATGGCGACTATCTGTTTCTACGCTGCCTCTCGATGTTTTTGCGCGCATTCTGCTTTGGGATTCCCAAACGGTTTTACCACCGCTGGCATGGAGAGACTTTTGAGAAACGTTCAGTTGGTAGACATTGATCACTGATGATAGAGGGTGGTTCCTCTTGAAACAGCTGTACGATATACCAGCCTCCTTTGTGGTGTTGTGTCTCCGTTTAAAGTTGTGCGAAAGCATAACATGAGTCATGTTACATGACCTCGAGCCGGCTAAAATCTATATATAAAGGTCTCAAAAAACCAGTCGCATTTTTTGTTAAATAATGGGAAAGAAAACTTTACCAACTCTACTAAACAAGTACCAAAATTGATTATTGTTACCGTTACCATCCATTGCTTTTCAAAATATTTTTGTTAATGTTAAGAGAAGGTACTGCTTTTCTTTTGCCATCTCCAACAGCATACCCTTTAAGTTGGTAAACATTTCTTCAATCAGCTGCGGTCTAACTAATGGCAAGCTAAGAAAGGTGCAGTACCATTTGTAGCAATCTTCACTTTTTCTAAGCAAAGCACCAAAATCTTTTATTTTTAAGCTGTTACGTCTCAATGCTTGGCAATGGAACCATCAAACGTATAAATTTGCAATAGGAAAAGTTATATGCAATGCTTTCGCAGTGCTATTTCATAGTCCGTTATGAAGCTGGTGGGTTTAAACTCAAAATGATTGCAGTTGATAAATGAAAACAGATGCTAGTAGGCCTCTTTAGATTCGTCAGCAAAACGTAAATAAATGGGAAGCTCTGCAATAAAAATCAAAAAATGCGTGGGATTAATCGTTAGCGGACTAAAAACCAAATTTACTTCCATGGCCCCTAAATTGATAGTGAACAACTAATACTTGCTTATATCCACACGACGGCACCGTACTCCAAAGTCCCATCCATGGAATAGTGACGTTTGTCTGGCCTTCTTTGAATTAATTCAACAACGCTGTGCGATATGAACCCGGAAAGGCAAAGTTTTCCTCCAAAATTGTTGCCCGATATATGGGTTGCGGCTTGTGCTTCGCAATACCAAATTGTACGATGAACTCGTTTTCTTCAAACAGCAAACTCGCTTCTGCTGAAGTTGTAGCATTTGTTCTGTAAGGAAGCTTTCTAAGGCCGGAGTATATCTGAGTCACGCCCAGGGCCACTTACAAAGTATTTCTAAGCTGCAAGTACTCTTGAGAACACGTTCGAAATCTTCGTATAACTGGCTATTGACACCAACAGGCTGTAGCCTGTAGTCACCTGTGCCTTGAAATAGAAAGGATAGGTTACCGCGGAAAACCCAAGACGTCAACCATTATCGCTTCTATTTCCAGCCAGAGTTGAAATAGTCGATCCCCGATTCGCAGAGACGCTCGGAACGGATTTGGGATGACTATACCGACTCACTTGAGTGACCGAGGAAGGGAAGAGACTGCTCCCGGGTCGCGCGCTCTGCTCTCTGCCGGGTACGTGCGTTTGCTGCTGACCAATGGGGGTGGGCTCTGCCTGACGCTTGCGGCTGCCGTTCGGTTGTCTTGGTGTCCACCTGATAGTGATGGCCCGTAAATTGATCGTGCTTGTGGCTAATAGGGATGGCCCATGGGGTGCTCACGCATGCTATTCAATTTAAACTATGTTTCTTATGGGGCTTGGCCAAATAAAAATATATATTCCTGTTCATCTAAGAATGAGGATAATACATCAACTTAAATCTAATAACAGTTCTAAAATGAAATGAGGTTAATTCATTTGGGTCTTCAGCTTAAATCTAAAGGAATATTAGAAGTCTTAAGAAATTGTGGGAGGTGGTAGAATCACCTCCTCACAGTTCACTCCTGATCCTAAATAATTGAATTTTTTTGGGATATGAAACTTAGGGTGCAGCTTCCTCAATTTTTTGGCATTCTTCGTCGAAGATTTCACGAAGTCCTATACTTTTAAAGTCTCTTCCTTCACATTGTCCCTTCACATTATTGAGCAATTCAAGCGTTTTTATTAATTCTTGTGGAGGAGCATGGTTGTGGTTATGTTCGAGACTCAACTGAGTGCGCAAGCCAGTACTGGACAAAGCCACAGCAACACTACAATTTTAAATGTAGCAAACAAACCGCGAGCTCTTTTGGGTCGAATCTTTAATTTTAAGCAATTGTTGTTGGGTTGGAAATAACAACAGTTTCGAATTTTTTCGAAACCCTGCAACAAATGTACTCCCTACTGTATCGTACTATGCAGAAAAGTAAAATCATTATAAACGGTACCTTGATTCAAGAGATAACATAATAAAGGGTACTTTAAATAATACTTCTTGCAAAAGTTTCTCGCTATCAAGGCAAAATGTATATGTTAGAAAATTCGGGCGTTTTGTCACAGTTGAAAGTGACATAATGCCCGCAGATGTTATGTCGTACTGAAAGCGGGCGCTATGACACATTCAAAAGAGACATAAAGCCCGTGGGCGTAATGCCACTTTTAGAGTGACATATTGCCCGCGGGCGCTATTACATGCACCCCTTTTTCTCTTTTATGGAACATTTTTCTAAAAATTTGAAAATTTTTCATAAATTAGAAATTATTTTTCTTAATTTTAGGGTGAAACACCTTAGGACGGATTTCATAGGACAACTTCTAGCTTTCAGGGCGAATGTTTTACGATTGTATGTTTTTAGGCTTTAATTACTGAGTTCTGTGGAGGACTGAGATTACTATTTCCCGGTTTGACAGTCACTAGAGTTTCGTTTCGTGTACCTCGCAATGTATTTCACTCGAGTGTTTTGAGAAATCGAAAACGTCGGGTTTGCCGATAAGAAAAGCTCGCCCGACAACATTCACTCAAAAGGCAAGCCAAACCGTGTCGGGTCTCGGCTATATAAGTCATTACAGTGAAGTTCGCCCTGTACTTCTAAGTGGAAATCAAGGGAGCAAGGCAAATATGCAACTTAAGACACTAATTTATCTTTGCTGCCTTTGTCCGTTTTTGGTGGTTCAGGCAGATGTGGAAAAGCCCGCCACGCAAGTCAGGCAATGTAAGTTCTCGACATTACCTTTATTAGTGACCCAATTAACAGAATCTCCTCTTAATCAGGCTCCGGAGGGAAACCATTTCCCTTGGAAGTTCGAGTCGCTAATTGTGTATCTCCACCATGCCTGGTTGTTAAGGGCTCGACGCAAGAGTTCGAAATTGATTTTGCCGTTGACAAGTATATCACCAATCTAACCACATTGGTGAAGGCCACCACTTTGAGCATAATCACAGTACCCTACGAGCTTCCCGCAGACGTTGCGGACGTTTGCTCGAATCTTATGTATGAAGCCTATTGTCCCCTCTATGCTACTGAAGATGTCACCTATCTATTTACTTTTTACATTGGTGAATACCCAGAGATTGGAGTAAAGATTGAGATTTATTTAGTGGATCAGGACGGTGATATAGCCACTTGCTTTGTGTGCGACATAAAAGTGGTCAAAGGCAATGGCGGCAACAAATTATACGAACTAAACTATCTCTACTGAAGCTGATGATCCACTAGCAGAGTTTGGGGACATGGGCGGGGCTATTAACTCACTTAGCAATCGGCACTATGTATTGTGATCTTTATCATTTTTTCTAGACATTTAGTAAATCATAATAAAAATTTTACACAAGAAGAAAGAACTAAGCTGGAACTTCGGAACCTGTCTTTAATGCATTCCTTATAGTATTTTATTTCCCTTTTTAGTTTCCTGTGATATACGCTACGGTTTCAAGTAGTTCAATATACTCGTATGAAAAAACCGACGGCTAGTTGAATAACCACTTGAAATTCAATTTGCACGTTTCAACCACTTCTCGCATCTACATGCAATGATACCAGCGTAAGTGGAAGCTTTAATCAAATCAGTTAGTGATTTACGAACCTTCTGGCTAATAAAAGTGCCGATTAATCGAACCTAACACACCTGTTCAGGCTTGCAGCCAACGGGAAAGAAGAAGAGAAATGTACCCAGCTATCAAAAGTGAATGAGCTAAGACTTTAGCTGACGGATTAGCCTTATCAGGTAAGGTGAATTCATTTGTCACTGATATAATGAATAGAAAATACAAATTAACAACAATACTTTAAAATTAATTCATGGGCCATTATCAATCAATTATAGACTATTTATTTCTGGCGATGGTGTCGAATCGTTTTAATCTGCACCTTAGTCACAGGAGGCTCTTCAAAAATGGGTGCTCAATGCTTTCATGGCAACTAAGCACAGTCCTGATTGTTCTACTATTTTGGAAATGACAGATAACTTAAGCTCAAGTCTTAATTAATTCATTTTTCCAAAAAAAAGCTAAAACTAAAATTACAAAATACTAACATATAAATTTAAAAATAAATTAGTCTTACTTTAAGACTTTTTTTCTGGGTCTTTGAAATTTGATTTATTTTAACCTTAATTAATTAATTATTTCAAGTGGTCTAGTCGATTTGCACTAATCATCTGCGATTCTGCCTCTATTATTCCTCTTAACCCACGTCACTGAAATAATTATATTGAATGCTTTGTCCCAATCAATGATTTATAGTCTGATTTTCTTTAAATTTTTGTCTTTTCTCCTCTCGCTTATCTACTATCATGTGTTCAACAAGACTTAACTTTGATTCTCTGGACTTCGGGAAAGTTAAAATCGGCGCGGCCGAAGTTTGTATACCCTTGCAGCACGCTTTTCTAACTAATTTGAAGGACATTTCCACTGAAAACAAACAGATTTTTCTGACTAAGAATACTTTTCTGACTCTACGATAGTTATTCTATATATAGTAGATGTCCGATTTCGATTAAACTTAGTGAAATCATGAGAGAGCACAGCAAAATAATTAATACAAAATTTGGAGGCCTTTTCTTTGAAAACCAAAAAGTATTTCCCACTAAAACTAGTTTCTTGACCGATCATTCCTATGGCATCTATAACCTACACAGAGGGAAAAAACCGAGAACATTGGTTTCAATTTGAGCACATTCGGTGTCTAATCATGAAAGGATTTTCTCACTTCAAGAACAATTTCTCACATCAAAAATATTTTTTGAGAACGCAAAATCTTGATGTGAGTTAAAATGTTCAGTTTTTGAGAACATTTTAAGCTCAAAAAAAAATTTTTAGGTCCAGGACCCAGAGATACCGTGGGCCAGCTCCAGTTCAGAACCAGATCCAATTCCAAGTCTAGGTCCGGCTCCAGGCTCCAAGTCCGCAGAGTCCTCCGCCTTTTACAACACCCCACCTTAGATAATTAAATTAAAGAATGGAAAATTGTTTGGGACTTACTGGGAGTAGAGCCCAAGACCCCCGCGCGCAACGACGCTACGACGGAAGTGTTAGCTCGTTAGGCTATCGCCCACTTCTGCAGCCGCGCGTCTGAATGGCAACGTATACATTTTGGTGATGAGCTGAATTGTGCTCATTTCAAGAACATTCGGAACATTTGTTCTCAAAAATTTGAGAGCCCATTCTGTTCTTGTTTTGAGATGAAATAATCTTATTTTTTGAACACGGTTTTTCCCTCTGTATGTTGTCATCCGATTGTGACAAAACTTTGAAGAATTGTGTGAAAGCTAATAAAAACTGGAAAGAAAGTCGGTCAAGCCCGACTATAACATACTCTGTACCAACGAAATTATACGCTCAGCATAAATTTTGATGCTGCAGTAGCTGCTGAAAGCAGCGCTGCTACTGCGCTGCAGCAGCGAACAGTCTTTTGATCATAACTCGACAACAGTTCATCCTATCTTCACCATTGGTGGATCGATAAGTACCTACGGTACAGAGTATTAAAAGCTTATCTCGCTAGAATTAGTTTTTCGACCGATCGTTCCTATGGCAGCTATATGTTATAGTCATCCGATCCGGTCGGTTCCGACAAATGTGAAGCGTATTTGTATGATTCCTTCTATGCGCTACAGACATCTGGACAATTTCAATTTACCCTCTCCAAGGGTATAATTAAAATAAAAAGGTATATGCTTCGCGAGTAATCCATGTTTGATTGTTTGAAACAAAGCAGCCGTACCACTTTTCTTTGGCATCTCGGGGTGGTTAATTAAAATCAATTTTTTCTTATTTTTGTATTCGGTCAAGCTGACAATAATCTACGTGTATTTTAGGTCGTCCATGCAAAGTGATTTGATTTTGTTTTGTTTGACAGTTTTTTCGTCATTTTCTGCAGTTTATGTGGTCAGACCGATTTTGTGCCCAGTGAGATGGTAAGTTTCAACTGGTGTTATTTGACATCTGAATTACCTGATTATTTTCAAAAAGTTGTAATTTTTCAACTTAAATTTCGAGCGTGGCCCCTTGGATGCTCAAAAGCCAACAACTCTGTCCCACTACGCCACAGCGCATACACTGAACTTCTCACATAAATTGGCAAAAGATTAAGTGAAAGTCTCTATGTTTTACCTATTTTCCGAATGCAAGTTAATGGTCAAAATGAAATGCAAAAATAGTTTTTGGCTTTTAATCTCCGTACCTTTGAGTTATGCGAACAAATTCGATAAGTAATCGGTGTAAAGCCATACATACACATGCACCCACCCACAATGGCTCTTTGGCGGCTCCACGCTCTTAATGCACTTCCTGCACAAACTCGCCTCCGGCCTTCCCAATTTTCACTGAAGGCAGCCCGGAATGCCACACTCTCAGAGTTGTCCTTTTGTAGTCGAATAGCGAGCGTGTCAGAAATTTCTTTTTATATATTTACCATTTTAAGCGTCGGCTCATTTTCATGTTTGGCTCGAGGCTGGCTTTAAGAACTGATGTCAGCAGTATGCAAATGTGACTAAAGCTAAAAATCTCCCACCCCCATGCAATCAGTCCCAAATCATGCATCTGCATCATGTAGCAGTCAATTCAGCCAGCAAGGGAAATCGAAAGGCCAAATCAATTTCAAAGCTGCCAAAGAAAAATTGCAGACACTTAATGGCAAAATTGAGCTGCTTCAAAAATGACTTCAGGAATATTCTATGTACTTACTTATGGCACAACCTGTGCAATTTGTCGGGTCTCAATAGTTTATCAGCAGCAGGTAAATCAATAAGCAGACAAAAGAAATAAAAACTAAAGCAGATCCATTACCTTGAGCCAAATATTGAACTGTTTCATGCATCTGGCAAAGAAGTCTTTATACATGTAAATGTTTATAAATTCCTGTGGCCTTTTTCCAATAAGTTGATTGAAACGAGCAGATGCATCTAGATTTGACTTTGGGGTCGATTAGGGCATGGAGGCTTTCTTTTGGATACATTTGCGCGAACAGATATGGCTTCTTAAGTCACTACCAATGCTTTTGTGAGATCTTCTTGCGTTTGGCACGAGACTTCATCCAATAAAATTTCTATGATACCATTTCATTCGTGGTCAGTGCTAGGCTGCAATGTTGTCAGTTCGCGTCCCAGATAAGCCTACAAAAAATGGTAAATTTCTTTGCTTTTCAGGAGATTTGCAAACATCAAATCTTATTGGGTGGATCCATCTTCAAGTGTATACGAATGTTCCAGGAAAAGAAGAGAAATCTTTCTGGAAGCGGAAATTAATCTCGATTACTCGAAGAGTAAAAAGGGTAAACTAAAGTCGTGCAAAAGTATGTAACAGACAGAAGGAAGCATCTCCGACCCCTGTCCGTATGTCTGTATGAACACCTAGATCTCAGAGACTAGAAGAGCTAGAGCCACCAAATTTTAAATGGAGACTAGTATTGTCTGCACGCAGTTTAAGTTTGTCCACGCAACCTCCCGCCCCCGCAATAAAAAAATTTGCATATCTCCTACATTTTCATAAAGATCAGATAATAAATGGCAGAGTTAAAAAATCGTTGCATACTTATCTGAGCCGAATGAAGTTATTAAACACTAAGTGCCCGAAGTCGGGCAGGGCCGACTTTAACTTACGCTCTCGTTTTTTGAAGGTCTTGCAGGCAGATTTCTTTTGCTTTGCTTTGTACTTGTCAAAGTTAGTAGCTTTGGTTAATGGAAGACAACCGCATTTTGACATGGCAGCAGGTGGGTTGTCTGAAGGTGTAAGAGGAAGAGGAGTTTACACAGTGACCATAACAGTGACCAATTAGTTACCAAGACAGTGACTAACAGCAAACGAAACAGTGACTAAAATAGAGACCAAATCAGTGACCAAACTGTGACCGAAACATTGGCTAACAAAACAGTTAATAAAACAGTGACTAGCAGTGACTAAAACAGTGCACACTAGGCTGAAAAGCCAAATTTTTGGCACAAAGTCAACAAATGCAGCCATAGAATTTAAACTTGGTGATTTTGTCAACAACAACGAGAATATCATGTAGAAAAAGTTTCCTACACGACTATCTCACCGCCCATATGGTCCCACGTGGCGGATACGTAATAATTTTTGTTTTTTTTATTAGTTTTCGCATTTTTTACTACGATTTTTTTTTTGGGAGCTTACGTTTTGCATGTTAATTTGTTTAAAAATCCATTAAAAAGTATAGTTTTTCTCGACTGTTGATCTGCCTAAAATTGAAAATACGCCCTAGGCTAAGCTTGATCGGGCAAAATCGGGCAAAAAGTGTTGATACCAATTGAGAATTCATACTTTGAAGAACACTTTTGGCCGAAAGTGGGCGAAAGTTAGCTTTAAGTTCACGGGGGAAAGGTGTTTTGATTAAGTTTTCTCAGACTAAGGGAGTATCACAAAACGTATTATTGTTAATAATTTCACAGGTGTAACACAATTGCTTGATATTATTTACATAATACGTAAATCTTACTGTATTTTGTATATTTCACACATTTTATTTGTTCACCAGCAGAAGTTGTCTCTTGTAGCAAAGATGACATACATTTTCTCGCTTTTTTATGTAATCAATCAGACATACAAACATCAGACTTTGTCGACCTGTTAATAGTCCACAGTTGCCCTCCGACAGCTTTTATTTTTGGAATTGTTATATTTGAAGTATCCTCTTTTAGAATAAATAACCAACATCATCCAAACATTGTCATTCAAAATTCGACTTTATGCCAAAAATTTGGCCATTCAGCCAAGTTTGCAGTGGCTTAAACAGTGACCAAAACAGTGACTAAACAAGAAAAAAAGTCGGTCAAGCCTGACTAAAACATACTCTGTACCAACGAAATGCAGTAGCAGCTGAAAGCAGCGCTGCTATTGCGCAGAGCACAAAGTCTTTTGACTTTGGCGGATCGATAAGTTATCCTGATTACTAAATATGTCTAGAGAGTACGAACCATCTATCTTTAAGACTGTGGGAGATATGAAGATTTTCCCCAATTGAGGGGCGCAAGGGGGCGTGGCAAAAATTGAAAATAAACTTGATCTGCCTGCAGACATAAGAAGCATATGTCCCATACATGTCAAACCTTTGTCTCTTACCATCTCTGAGATCTGTGCGTTCATACGGATAGACAGACGGTCAGTCGGTCAGACGGACAGACGGGCATGGCTATATCGTCTCGGCTGTTGATGCTGATCAAGAATATATATACTTTATGGGATCGGAGATGCTTCCTTCTGGCTGTTACATACTTTTGCACAAACTTATAATACTCTATGTACCTTCGGTACAGAGTATAGAAAAATAGTCTATTATTTTTGTCAAAATTAACCACATTAAGCAATAAGCCTGCAAAAACAAATTTCATAAAAATCCGTTTCGGAGCCGTTTTGGGTAAGTTTTATGACAAACACCGTGTCACGAGATTTCCATATATTTATACGTCCCAGGATTTCCAAAAGAAGGCTAGAATCTGCTGTCGAAATAGTTTAAAAAAAAAACAAATAGGCGACCCTTTGTCTATTTCCGTTTCATAATTTGCCTTTAATCATAATAACTTTTCATAAAACTAGAACTTTTTGGTAAAATTTTAGAAAATTGGCTTCACAAACATGCCATAGGCTTCGGCAGTGGTTTGGGTGTGCAAAGAATTGGTTAACTTGACTAGGACTTGGCCCTCTGCCTCCTGCAAAGTTTCTATTGTTAATCAAATTGACTTTAAGTGCAAGTTTTTCAGGCAAATTAGCATTCGCAAAACCAAATTACCATTTCCCCACCTAACAAGGCGCAGTTGAACTTTGCGTGAGAGCTATGGGTTCTATATTGTGAAACTAATTAATATTTCTTTGTGGCGATTGCGTGGTACATAATCACACAATGTTGCTGTTACACAATTGCTCTGAGGTTCATAACTCGCTGCGATATACGAATTTCAATTTGATCGCTTCGCTTTTCTAGTGATAGTTTTGCTCATTTATTTTGTGGTACAAGCTCGATAAGTTTGCGTATCCTTTGAAACACGCAGTATAATTGATAGATGAAATGGCAGAAAGCGGCATTAAATTATTTAAAACACACAGGCGGGCGAAAGGTAAGCGAAATAAAAATGTCAACGACAGTTGTGGCAAGCACGAAGCACGTGCAAGGAACAACGCAGACGCACACACATACTCACACACAAACAGGCACAGCTTGGTGTAACTTACAGTTTCAGTACATGCAGCCGCAGCCCCAAAGCCTTGAGACCCTCAATTTTAGTCTCAGATGTGTGGGTGGATGGTCGACCGGGTGAAGGACATAACAAGAACAAGGTGGCTGTCGTTGTCGTTGACGTAAAACTCAGCACGAGCAGTATTATTTTGTTAGCTAGCGGGTTTAAGGACATGTAAACAGATGTAGCATGACATATCAAAGAAGAGAAGCAGGAGTGGAAAATTTTTTGCATACTTTGTGAATATTTTGAATGGGGTGGAGGACGACCAATAACAACAGCCAACTTAAGCTTTGTCGAATTTAAATAAATATTCAATTTGGATAAAGATGGGAGCACAAATAACAGATTAATCTCTGCAGAGTTTAAGCAATTTTCAAACATTTTTTGAGTCCGTTTTTGACTGGGATGTGTGGCGTGTGGTAAAAAGGATGATTAAATGATATAATTGGACAGCCAGTGAGACACACGGACAAGAGTTGGCTAAACCCAGCATTTAATGCCAACGGACTTCTGCAAAAAAAAAATTAATTATATATTTCAACAACTGTGTTGTGCCCCAACTCCAAAACCCTTGGACCCTGTAACCCTTGGATCATTTGGATTCAATGATTATTCAATTTGTAATTACTTGAATAATTGTACCTGTAAAGGGAGATTATTCGGTAATTGTGATAATTTGAATCTTTTTTGTAATTGTATGTAGGTAAAAAGAATGATTTTTCACCTATTTAGTTTGGAAAACATCTTTAATTGATTGTTATTCAGGGTACAAAAATCAAAAAATTTAACAATTGTGGAATGCGTGCTATTGGCCAAGTTATCTGAGATCATTAATTAAGCAAGCACCATTTGCATCCCATGTGGTCACAAAATGGAAAGTCGAAAATGATTTAATGTGTCGTCTTTTGTTACATAAATCAAACCTGCATAGCTATGTGACAAATTATATAGCAAAAACCTTTGACTTTCTGCCAAAAGAGGACAAGTTGCATTACGTATGTCTCAATCCAGCATTGACTAAACTTGCAGTAAGCTTGAGGAGAAACTCTAACTCCACAGAGAAAGCAGCTATTGCTATTCTGAATAAAGTAAAGGAGCGACTTAACAATACCTGTGTGTCAACTGTTTTGGAAAAATTCCTTGGTATCGTCGTCAAACTGACGATATTAGGCATATTGTTATAGCCGATGCAGTGAAATATGTCATGGCACATGAGAATACAATGCAAAGTGCACCCAGAGATCCCAAACATGATTTCAATGATTTTGAGGAATCCTATGTATATTGTCCCAGTAATTTTTATTTACACCTAGAAAGGTACAATTAATCAAGTAATTGTAAAGCAATTACCTTTTTGTAATAATCACTGAAGAATCACTAATATGCGAAAATCCAAATATTCATTATGATTACTAAAAATATTAATCAAGGCTTGATTTAAGTTAACTGAAAAAATGTGATGGTATAGGTAATGGTAATTGTAGTTTACAGCTCTGCTTAGTTTACCTGTGGTACAGAACATAAACAGCGTCGAAAGATAATGAGAAAGGGAATAAATTTGTATCCATTCTGTTTTTAGGTTTTTGATGAAAAAACAATAAAGAAAATCGGTCAAGCCCGACTATAGCATACTTTGCACCAAAGAAATTATACGCTCAGCGTAAATATTGATGCTGCAGTAGTAGCTGAAAGCAGCGCTGCTACTGAGCTGCAGCAGCGAAGAGTCTTTTGATCATAACTCGACAACCGTTCATCCGATCTGTGGGAGATATGAAGTTTTTCCAAATTGCGAGGGCAAACTTGAAAAAAAAAACTTAATCTGCCTGCAGATATTAGAAGTTTTATCCCATACACGTCAACCCTCTATATCTTACCATCTCTGATATCTGTGTGTTCATAGGGACAGACAGACGGACATGGCTATATCGACTGGGCTGTTGATGCTGATCAAGAATATATATAAACTTTATGGGGTCGGAGATGCTTCCTTCTGGATGTTACTTACTTTTGAACAAACTTAATATACTCTATGTACCTACGGTACAGAGTATAAAAACTGATTTTGGGACCATATACATACATAAAAATAAAATTTGATCAAGCTGAGCTTCTCTCGGTCTCTTGGCTTCTGTGCTTCTCATATATTCAACAAGAGAAAGGGACGTACCATTTATCGCCGAATCCGAACGGCAATGTTTGAGAAGCTCCTGGCTAGTTTCTTCACATCTGGTGAAGATGACCGGGTGTGTAAGTTTTTACCCAGCAAACTTTGGTGAGGTTTGGTTGAATGGTGAGCGCTTAACATTTGAATTGTCTCATTGCTTGGTGATCGCTTATAATTGATCTCGCTTTTTGCTCTGAAAGTTCCAGCAAGGTCAAATAATGTTAATTCAAGACCAATAATTTTTAAAATGTTTATCAGTTTTACAGAAAAAGGAAATATCCTATAAACAGATATGTAAAGGACGGTCGGGCATCGCGGGGCCCTCTTCTCTCTTCTCCCATGTCTTGAATTTATAATATTACTTGGATGAAAAAGCCACGTACTTAATTTTATGTTTAAAAATAACTTGGCTCAGGTTGAGTTATTCTTATTTTAAGTAAGTTTTTAAGTCCGATAATGTTCAAATCGAGCGCATTTCGTGGTAAGAGTCGAAGACTCAGTGGACTATCAAGCTAATTTCAAGAACCAAATTGATGTTTTTTGTGTACGCCTTGAATCTTGTATTAGCATGCATTAAACTACATTCAAATAATATCAAAATGAATTTTCGTTTTTTCCTAAAGTATCGTACGATTA
>JAWNNO010000977.1:0-11202 GCA_035044985.1 Lordiphosa fenestrarum | reverse complement strand
GGGACAAATTCTTGGCATTACGCAGCCCAAAACTCCAAGCCATATTCATCTCAATATATTCGCTTGTGTGCTTCTACTTTTAAAGTTTATCGCCGAATCAGGACGGCAATGTTTGGCGCCAATAGCTAGTGAAGGTGACCGTGTGTGTAAGTTTTTAAAGCAACATCTTTTTCATTAGAGGTCCCGATTCGGGGATAGAGCCTTCAACCTCCTGCTTAGCCGACCCAAGCGCTACCCGCTGCACCACACCCGGAGAGGAAAACATAGGCATCGGAAATACTAACAAAGAAAAATGCATTTTGTAGATCATCTTTTACGAGCGATCAGATAAGAGCTCAGTACTGTAATCTGAACTTAGACCTAGGAAAATTAAATTATTTCTACGAGATTTCAGTAGTTGCTGACCAGAGGAGAAACACTGAATCTCTACTTTATCTCAAATAGAACAAGCAACAATACAGCGTGATCCGTTTGCAATTAAAAAATGCATGAAAACATAGATCATTTGATTGGAAGCTGCTAAATTTTGAGGAATATTGAGATTTGCATGTTGTCACGGTTCAGCTGTGTTGCCTTTTATGTCAGGTAATCAGTTGAAAGATATGTGACCTCCTTGATACGACACTGCGAGCTTTGTGCCGCACAATTGGTGTGGAGTACAGAAAGAAATGATTCAATTTTTTGACAAGTGTAGTGAAGTTGGTGGCAAAACCGGTCAAACTATTACAGGGCAATCCCATAACTGTCCGTCCTGCACGTTGCTGCTGCTGCTGTTCATTTAGCCGCACTTTGTGGCAACTAGTACAAATGGCCCATTGCTGTTGTCGCCATGCTGAGTAATTTTTCAAAAAACTCTCCCTCATTGTTATGCAGCCTTATTGTTATTGCATAAAAATGGCCAACCCCATCGCTCCATCTCCCTTTCGGCCACACACACATGCAACAGTTGCAACTGGCGCAATTAAGCGCCGCAATTAACGTGTCGCAGTGTTTAACCTGTTACAGTGCGGCTGAATCTGGGCTCTCTACGTGCTGGCCATTTACATGGGGGGATTTTCTAAATTTTAATGCTGGCCATTTGCTCGGCACATGCACAATTGGCCGCCATTTGTGTGCCCACAATGGCCGCCATTGCCCATTGCCCCATTGCATCGCTTGCCTGGCTGCCATTAAAGCGTGCCCATTTTTCATCAGCTCCCATTTTTTGTTGAGTCAAGTAAAACGCATTATTTTTAACGCCAATTATTCCAGAATATCTTTTCAGAGCCCGAGCCGATAAACTGCCATCAAATGCAGACTCCTGATTGCCTCTATTAGGGTAATTACCAAACGTGTTGGCTTACCTTTGATGCGATTTAATAATTTGGAATTAAAGAACCATATTGGCCCATTTAGTGGGAGGCCCGGCGAGTAGATTTAACCCTCATTTAAAAATTGATATTTCTGCACACTTCTTTCCCCACAGAAATTGTGTAATTACGCACACGGACAGGCCCAGGGCTCAGGGCTCAGGTTGGCCGTTGCAAACGAAGCTAATTTGTAAATTTGTGGAAATGTGATATCGAATGAAGGATGCTTGCCTATAAATGTGCACATATTGAATTCTCTCTATGGGCTTCCTGCTGGTTGAGTGGGTTGGGGATGGTACAGTACAAAAAGTTGGCATACATGGGTTGCCTTTTATACTCTAGCCGAAATGGTAATCGAACAAATTATGATTTAACAAAAAATCGAAGCATCCCTGCCGGACCTGACACCATGACACCACTTTAACACCGAAGAAGTACTTTCCGAGACATGAAAAGTTTCATTCGCTTTTGTTGAGGCGTGAAACCGTCAAAGAATGCTTTCTTGAGAACGTATTTTAGCATGTATGTATGTTGTTGCTTTCAACTTCGCGAATCGTTCCCAATTTCGCTCCAATTTTTCGTTCTCAAAGAACGGTTCCAGATGTACAGCCGTCGGAAGGGATTGTTCCATGCGTCAGGCGTTCGCTGCTAAAATAATGTGTAAATAACACATTCTTTGGGAACCCGCTTGGCATGAAAAACAACATACATACTTAAGATGTGACTTTGGAATGGGTCTAGTATGTATTCCACGAAAAATTTCAAATGATGTTTCATTTTCGAATTCAGCTCTCAATTTAAGTCTAGTATGTTTAGAATGCAATTTAAGTTTGCTTGCTGTTGCTGTTTTGAGCACTGTTTGATGATTTTTTTGCTTCTGTGACCGCCTTGTACACATTGTTTTTCGTTTTGGTAAGCCAGTCGAACATCCTTCCTATGATTGTTGTTCCTGCGTTGGACTGTTAAGCCGTTCAGTTCAGTTGATGGTGCACATGTAACACATTTGTTACGAAAATTATTAATAAGTTATCCATAGAAAAATGTACCAATGATAACCAGTCGGACTTTGTAGAATGTGGTTCCCAACAGAATGCCATTTTTCAGTAGTATGATAGAAGTTGAAAAAACGGAATGAAATTGTCACTACACTCTTCTTTATGCGCTTTGAAGGCAAAAAGTCACATAAATATGAAACCGTCCGTTCTCTAGGTTGTGCTTTTGGCATGTGTAACCAACAACAAAGATCGTTGAAAGCAACAACAAAAACACATGCTAAAATACGTTCTCAAGGAATCATTCTTTAACGGTTTCATGCCTTAACAAAAGCGAATGGAACTTTTCACACTTAGGAACTAGTTCTTTAGTGAAAAACGAGAAAGCTAAGCTAACTTCGTCTGTGCCGAAGTTTTTATAGTGCTTTTTCCCAATTTCCGACCGATCGTTCGTATGGGAGCTATATGATATAGTCATCCGATTTATCCAAAAACTTGTAAAATTATGTGAAAGCATGTGAAACAATCAAATACTGAATTGCAGGATGCCACCATTAAAAACAAAAATGTTTTTTCAACTGTTTTTCAGACCTATCTTTTGTATGGCAGCTATCCCATATAGTTGTCCGATTTTAGTAAGACTTGGTAGAATTATAAAAAAAAACATAGAAAACCTACGATTACAAAGTTTGGAGACGCTTCCATTGAAAAGAAAAAAGTTGTTCTCACTAAAACTAGTTTTCCGACCGATTGTTCCTATGGGAGCTATAATAAAAAGTCATCCGATCCGGTTGGTTACGACATATTAGTAGTGTGCAGCAAAAAGAAGGAGCTCAATCAACTCAGCTCGTCACCCTGATCAAGAATGTATATAGTTTATGGGGTCGGAAATGAATATTTCTATGCGTTGCAATCTTCCGGGCAAAATTATAATTCCCTTTGCAAGGGTATAATAAGTATGAAAGATGTACATATTTCATGGCCAACAGCAAAACTTAGAGAAGGGACGTTTTCATGTTAAGGTGATATCTTGCCTTCTAATCACATGAAAAAAGGATGTAGTGACAATATCATACAAATTTCTTCACTTTCCCCGTTAAAAGAAGCATGAAGAATGACATTCTCTTCGGAACCACCTTCTGCAAAGTCCGATCAAATTCCAACCCAAGGCCAATTCCTGGTGACCTAAAAATCTGGGAAGAGAATTGGCTAAATTCGTTCCTAAAACTATTTAGATAAGCAAAATTAATTTTGGAATTTTAAGCAACATTATTTTTTTTGGATTGTCTGCATCAAATAAATAATATATAATATCTAATTTGCTTTTTAATAATTTTTCGCAAAACCAAAAGAAGGCTGCCATATCAACCAAAACCGACTTGCCACTCTGACTTAGTTGGCATTGCTAGCGCCAAATGGGAAATTTCTAGAGACGTCCAAATCTCTAGAGATTTCCAGGTCGTCCCGGATTAATTATATAAATATGTGAGTGTATAGCGGAGGTGGGAGAAGGGGTGGCAAAAATGTATAGTCAACTTGGAGTCTACATTTTAAATTTGGTTGGTCAAGCTACGGATGGACTTTGCTGTTGATGCTGATCAAGAATATATTGTACTCAGTCAACTCAGTTAAGTTTATCTTGGTGGGTTAGCCGAGCGGATCTATCTTGGCAAGGCGATGGGGGGAATGGTTATTCCGCCGTTATCCAGGCAAGCCGAGCAGACCTATTGAAGCCAATCTGCCAATAAGTTACTTGAGAGCCAGCGGAATTAATACGCACGTGTCCCATTAGTTGGACAGACATAAATAGAGAGAGAGCACTTAAGTTAATAAAAATAAATTCTAAATTCAAAGCTGTTAACTAGCTGTTAAAAGGAATGATGAGATCGGTTGAGTATCGTTACTTGACCCTTAGCACTAAGATCTGACGGCGGTTATTAGGACTACTTCACTACAACATATTTATGATATCGGAGATGCTTCCATTTACGTGTTCCATAAAATTTCACGCTTAAAAAATACCCCATTTATTTAAAGACTTACGGGTATGAAGTTTCTGTGCTCAGTGACTGATGAGATTGAAAGTTGGACAGTAGTTCCCGATTTTGGAAAAGAGGTCACTGAAAAGGATTTTTGGATAATTTCATTACAAGGGGATACTATTCTGTTCTAACTGATTGACTGAGCAAACCCGCCTTGTAGGCAAAGTATGCTAACAAATTAAAGAAATTGTGGGAGGGAATATGGACAGAAGTACACAGAGGGAAAAAACCGTGAACATTGGTCTCAATATGAGCAAATTCGGTGTCAAAAACTAATCATGAACGATTTCTCACTTCAAGAACATTTCTTTGAAAACGCAAAATCTTGATGTGAGTTGAAATGTTCAGTTTTTGAGAACATTTTAAACTCAAAAAAAAATTTTAGGTCCAGGGTCCCAAGATTCCAGGGCCAGCTCCAGTCCAGAACCAGATCCAATTCCAAGTCTAGGTCCGATTATGCCAGCTCCAAGTCCGCAGAGACCTCCGCCTTGTACATCACCCCACCTGCCTTAGATAATTAAATTAAAGAAAGAAAAATTTTTCGGACTTACTGGGAGTAGAGAGCCCAAGACCCCAGCGCGCAACGACGCGACGACGGACGTGTTAGCTCGTTAGGCTATTGCCCACTTCTGCAGCCGCACTTCTGAATGGCTACTTATACATTTCGGTGATGAGCTGAATTGTGCGCATTTCAAGAACATTCGGAACATTTGTTCTCAAAAATTTGAGAGCACATTCTGTTCTTGTTTTGAGATGAAATAATCTTATTTTCTGAACACGGTTCTTACCTCTGTGTAGGATGCAAAATGTTATATTTTATCATCTCCTTACCTTCGTCTTTTCGTTGTTGGAAAACTTCAGTCGAGAGTGACAATAGAGTGGAAAAATCAATTTTTGCCATGTTATGGACTTGAAACTCGGGTTGTAAGCAAGGTCCTTAAAACAATTTGAAATGTAATTTTCCAAGAAATATTTATGAACATTTTCTATGATAGTACTTATTTTAACTTGGAATTTGGCTTGTGACAATAATATGCCAAATAAGTTTGTGCAAAAGTATATAACAGCCAGAAGGAAGCCTCTCCGACCCCATAAAGTATATATATTCTTGATCAGCATCAACAGCCGAGTCGATATACAAATGTCCGTCTGTCTGTCTGTCCGTATGAACGCACAAATCTCAGAGATGGTAAGAGATAGAGGATCGACCTGTATGGGACAATAACTTCTTATAATTGCAGGCAGATCAAGTTTGCTGCTGCAGCAGCGTCAAAGTTTTTGCTGAGTGTATAATTTCGTTGGTACAGAGTACGTTATAGTCGGGCTTGACCGACTTCCTTTCTTGTTAGATATGCTATTCCGATTTTGAACAATCCGACCAGATTTACTCACATTTAAAGGAGTCAGGGCTACAAATATAAAAGGCAACTCTCGTAACTGTGCGCACATTTCGCGACCACTGGTCTCCGCCACACCCATGGGATGCCCTGCTGCTGCATATCTAATTTCAGCATTTGGTTTTGCGCTTAATTATGTGCAAATTACAAACAAAATAGATTAAATATTAAACATAGTATTATGCGTGTATGTCTAAATATTTATGTTCATTTAGAGTAATAAATATAGAGTAAAACGGGACACGCGCGTGTTTTTAAATTCTTGTGCAATCATAAAAATTCATAACCCACAAAGTTACGCTTGAGTAAAGCTCCATTTCAATTATCTGCCCAATTCAAATGGTTCGCAAAAATACACACGCAGCCAGACGACAGACAATTTCATATCAATTGCAATATCCAATATATAAAAATCAAAATGAAATCGAGCGAAATCGTGCGTAAGAATTAATAATTTCCGATATGTTTTTAAATGACCAAGAGTGCGGAAATTCAATGCCGGAAATTAGAGAGCTATGACCAAACCGAATTGGAAAAAACGGAAAGGCAAATGCATATGGTTGTTTAGTGCCCAAGAACCTGGTTCAAGCTGTTTCGCTGATTTAATATTGACAAAAGCTGCACGGAATGTAAGCGATGGCAGCAGGCTCTTAGTCAAGCCATTTAGAAGGCAACCAGCTATGACAGCTGTTTGGAATGATGATGGATACGGATACCGGCTGGTCAAACCACCATTTCCTTTATTGCACCAGCCATTTCCAATTGCCACTTTGTGCGTAGCTGATAACAGACTGCAGGCTATGATGATTGAATGGCATGGCTCGGGCACACAGCAGACATACAATATGTATGAATGTGCAACAGACAGTGTCAGGTGCTTCAGCACAGTGCGCTGTAAAATTTGGGCCTTTTGACAATCATTGACTGCTCCGACAGGTTTTATACACTGTAACAAAGGTACACAGAGAATATTGCGATAGTATGTATGAAATTATATTCTTGATCAGCATTAACAGTTGAGTGGATGTAGTCCTGTAGTCCGAGCGCACAGATATCAGAGATGTTCAGAGTTAGAGGATTGATTTGTAGGAAAATGTTCCTTATACTTGCAGGCAGAGCAGAGCCCCCTGCCTTCTTGTAAGTAATTAAGTTGTCTATTAATTAAGTTAAATAAGTGGCTGTGACTAATTCATTAGGTGAACAAAAGAAACAAGAAAGAAAGTCGGTCAAGCCGGACAATAACACACTCTTTACCAACGAAATTATAAACTCAGTATAAATTTTGATGCTGCAGAGGCAGCGGAAAGCAGCGCTGCTATTGCGCTGCAGCTGCGAACAGTCTTTTGATCATAACTCGACAACCGTTCATCCGATCTTCACGATTCCTTTGGCGGATAAGTTATTCCGATTACTCAATATGTCCAGAAGGAACGAACGATCTATCTTTAAAACTGTGGGAGATTTGACGTTTTTTCCATATTGCGGGGGCGGGAGGGGGCTTGGCCAAAATTGAAAATAAATTGAAAAAATTTGGCCAAAATTGATATGCCTGCAGATATAAGAAGCATATGTCCCATACATTTCAAACCTCCATCTCTTACCATCTCTGAGATCTGTGCGTTTAGACGGACATGGCTACGTCGACTCGGCTATTGATGCTGATCAAGAATATAGGATATATATGGGGTCGGAGATGCTTCCTTCTGGCTGTTACATACTACGGTACAGAGTATAAAAACTTTAATGTCAACTAAAAGCACAATCGATTATATGCAATAGCTAAATTCTAAGAAGGGGGTTTTTGGTGGTAAATAATGTTTCAACATCTTAAACGTGAATGACGAATCATCAAATAGCTAATAAATCAAAGATCAAGAATACATAATAATAAAAAAATGAATGAAATCTTCATTTGAGTCGATAGAACAATAGGTTTATTTTGGTGCATTGTAGGCTTGGCAACCCACCTTCGCTTGAAGAGATATTTCCCAAAAATCAATGGATTAATCACGCGGCAAAAATGTAAGTGGTTTTCGACTGCATTTAGCCAAATTCACAAAATTTGCGAAATCTGAAGAACTATTTTAGATCAGTTAAATTTTAACTAATGGAAAATAATGAAGCTATTTATTGAATTAGATCATCATTTATTATTAGCATTAGTTGTTTTTGTCATAAGCTTTAGGATTATGAAGAACGCGACATTTTGAAAGTGCTAAGAGTGAAAACAGCGTATCTTCAGTATTTTAGCCAACTTCCTCAGGGTAAAAACTTAGGAAATCTGTAAATACACTATATTATTTAATTGTGTGCTTCCCAAGCATGCCTGACCTGATTTACTTAAGGACTGGGCATCTGGCTACAAAATGCTCAACATCCTCTCGTTCTCGCATATTGCATATGATATCTTCATTTTAGTTCAGATTCAGCATTTCGACGCGGAACTTGAGGATATTCGATATCATCAATGTCCCGAATCTGTCTTGAAAATAATAGTGCATATCGTAGTTCAGCTTCGAGTAAGAGTTTCTAGTGGCGCTCTGTCTTGCTTCATTCACGCACCTGAGTTGCATTGTGACTTCTAGACTTCTGACAAATTCGTTATACTCGTTTGTCAGGCTTGAAAATATTGCGACTCGGTAGCACGTAAATACTTTGCAACGATTTTGGGATTTCTTTGATCCAGCATATCAAATGTGTTTCATTTTCGTAGCTGAAGTGGAGCTGCAGCGTATAGGCACCATATGAATTGCATTACGGAGGTGTTTTGCGGGAGATCGAAAATACGTCTTATAAAATACCCCTGGTAATTTGCTAAAAACGATAAACATAATTCAATGTTTAAAGATGATTTTCCATAATCGGCAAGCGTTGTTCGTTTGTAAGTCTATTCATGATTTAATTATAGACCAAACTGAACATGTTTGACAGTTACATGTGGATCAAAAACAGATGAGCTGCCAAAAACCGTGTTGCCAAAAAGAAAGTTGCTATAAAATCGCCCTTTATATTGGGAGAGATGCTTCCTTCAGGCTGTTGCATTCTTTTCCACAAACTTAATATACTCTGTGTACCTTTGATACAGCGTGTAAAATCGTGTCCATTATTAAGTTTATGAATTTGAATGTCGATTTCAGCATTCTAGTTAAATTAAGATAAAGTTTTAGCAGAAATGGATAATTTTGTCTGTATCCTAGTGATGTCAACCTATTGATGAGGATCGCAGAAATAAATGTTTAGTTTTTTGTTTGTGAAAGTTGGTGTCGAATGGTTGGCAAAGCCAATATCTATACAAGTTACGAGCCTTCTATCTACAAAACGGTGGGAGATACGACGCTTCATCCCAATTGCAGGGGCGGGAGGTAAGATAAACTTGATTAATAACATAAAATGAATTCAGGAAGCACCATTCACTTTCAAACAGCGCATCATTAAGGGATGTAAAGTTGTCGTTCAGCAGATTTTTCAATAGCTTCACCACCGAGGCCTTTGTTGACGCCCTCTGCTGTAAGCATGTGTGCTTAGCTGTGTGGGGTTTTTAACCCATGAAGTTTTTCACCTTTATCGTTGACATACCTATGAGTAAACACATACGTTTGCCATTTTTACCTAGGTAATGCTGGTCGCAGCACTCCTTCTCCCAGCATTGCTACAACGATTCCTCATTTTATGTTTGCTCTTTTCCAGTATTATTTTTTATTGCCAGCGCATATTGTTGGTTATTGGCTGTTGACTTTTCTGCCGTTTTGTTGTTTTAAAGTTGCTCATTCTATGCACATGAGTGAGAGCACGTACCCCTTTCACAGGCACTCAGACAGACCCCAAAGAAGACGTTCTACCTCTCCCAGCAAAAATGGATATAACGCATTTAGTCCGGACAGCTCATTGATTACAAAATTGCCATCATCTTTGGCTGCTTGACTATGCAGATGACATTACAAAAGCCGCGAAATTGAGGCATGGAAAGCTACGTGCCGTCGCAGGTGCATGAAATTGCACCTTAAATTGAGTTATGGCACATGTCTTGGGCGAAAGGCATTGAGGCGTGCTGATTGAGTGTAAATGAAGAGCAGATCGTTTCCTTTACCCCGCAAATCCCTAGACCCAGGTGCAACAAGTTTGATTAACTGCGAAAAGTTCCACTCGGCGTGCGTCTGCTTAATTAATGTGCGCGATTTACTTTTCAATTTTGGAGCAATCTGATGCCAAGAAAAGGTGCTTGGCGATATTTCTGATTAATATGCCCGGCTACAAGTTGAAATTTCGTTGTTTCCAAACCCCAAATGGGGCGGCTGCACCGCAACTCTTTTCGCTGCGAAAATTAATTCAACCTGCCTCAGGTGATTGCCATTGCCCTCCTGTGTGTGTGTGTGTGTGTGAGCCAGGGACTGGCTTAATTGTAAGTGCCGGCTCCGGGTCAGCCAAAGTTGACGACCAGCCGGATAGACCAGAGTTTTTGGCGGTTGATTTGCGGCGAAAGAAAATGGACTGCGTTCAGCAGCTGCTGCTGTGTTGTTACAACCAAATTGCCGCCGCTGGGCCCGAGATGCTGTGCTTAGAAAAATGAGACCAGGAGACCCACTTTGATGTCAATTGCGAAGCGCTGCTAATGGACGAGAAGGAGCATATTGAAGCCAGTCTAGTGGAATTTTCAACTACTTTGCAAAAAGAACTTTCCACCAATGGGCTGGGCAGGTTCGTGGCCATCATTGTAATAAGATATCACTAGCCCGTCTGTTTTGTGCCAGGCCGTATGAATGCCCAACATTATGTTGAGTTGCTGAAACGTGAACTTATCATTTTTGTGGAATTGATGATAATTGGATTTTTTAACAAGATATCGCTCCGGATTATATTTCTACTCCCACAATAATCTGTCATCACAGTGTCCAGCATGAAGTCCGGATCCTACTCCCATTGATTATCTTTTGGGCCTCATTCCGGCCAGATTATTCGGCGCTGACAAGCAGTACGAAACTTTGAAGCAGCTACAAGAAGCAATTGTAAAAGTGTTGGGAAAAATGTTGATTTGAGAGTCTTACAAAACTTGGCTAAACCATAATGAAATATCACCCTTTTATAAAACTGCATATATATCAATTTTCTACTAAATATTATTAGTTTTAATACAAAATATTGCTTCCGTTCTGCTTTTAAATTTTTAATCCAATTCCTTCGTAACAAAAATCGTTTTAAAAATGAAAATAAAAACAACAATCTAAAACTTGTATGCACATGTAATAATGTTTACTGAGGTAGTTCAAGACGCGTTTTTTTTTTGTCGTATTCCGAGAAGGCCTCGTCCACGCGAGTCAAAGCCATTAACTACCAAACTAATACAATAACTACAGGGTAGCGCAACCCGAAGTGCCTTTTCGCATGGGCGATAATTTACAGAACCCAATAGCTAAACCACCCAGGG
>JAWNNO010000976.1:0-12500 GCA_035044985.1 Lordiphosa fenestrarum | reverse complement strand
ATCACACAGATCAAGTTTATTTTCAATTTTGGCCACGCCCCCTCCCGCCCCTGCAATTTAGAAAAAACGTCATATCTCCCACAGTTTTGGAACATAGATGGCTGGTTTCTTCTGGACATATTTAGTTAGCAGGATAACTTATCGATCCGCCAAAGGAATGAAGAAGATCGGATGAACGGTTTTCGAGTTATGATCAAAAGACAAATTTTCTTGGTACAGAGTATGTTATAGTCGGGCTTCACTGACTCTCTTTCTTGTTTTTATATGAAGTTTGGCAGGAATTTTTAGTTTCCGCTGTGCTGGATACCCGGCTTAAGCAATTTAATTTCAATTAGCATACTTTGAGGCAAAAATATGGAATGTTTAGCAAAATCCAAGAATTGACTTGAAATTATAAAAGCCTGCACACACTTATATAAGCCCAACTGGCTGCCGTTGCTGGCCATTAACCAAATTTCCGATAATTGTTATAATTCGGTTTTTTGGTTTTTGTTATGCACCGTTGTTGGTCTGGCATCGGCGTTGCCTGTCAAATTGTCGTTGCCATACAAATAATTGTCAATAAACGAAACTAAACGTCAAGTGAGTGCGAATGGCAATGCAGACATATGTCTGCCTATATGCCTGCCTATATATAAACGTATTGTATCTCTCTTTGCCTCAACCTGTTTCACATGAATTATTATAATTTTTGTGGTTGTTGGATCCTTCATATTTTTTTGGTGTATTTTTGCAGGGAAAACGGGAACCGGTTGCCAGAAATTTCAAGTTCAAAAGAGAATACAAAAGTGAGACAGCAGCGCCAAGTGCAAGTTGGTTGATTCGCCACATTTATGGGAAAATAAAAAAACAGCAACAACAACAACAATGTCAGGGAGCCTGCGTTCCCTTCTAAGCAGGCGTCTCAAGGTCTTGTCTGTCAACTGATAATGAGATAATGTGCCCCCAACACGGCAGCATGAGGGCAGGGAAAAGTGAAGTAGTAGCAACTGTCTGGACTGCTGCCCGCACATGCAATGGGCTGCGAGTGTATGCGGAGCACATCATGCAATGATATCATCGCCGCAGAAACAAAATAAAGAAAGAAAAACAGACCGCAGACACAGACACAGATACAGATACATTAGTTGTGTGCTTCTCTCTTCCAACTCTACCAATTACAAATGTTGATGATTTGAAGCATGAAATGCAGAAATGCCACGCACACACACACACACACACACACACACAAGTTCAAGTTTGACATGCAGGATCCCATTCAAGGCCCCAACAACAACAACAACAGCAAAAAATGTGGAAAGAAACGCGCGCAAAAAAAATAAGAAAAAAAAAACAAATCGCAAACAAGTTTCGCTTTTATTTAGTGCCTGGAGCAGCCCCACACCACACACACACACACACACACACACAAGTCAAATACTCATGCCCATATATGCTTAAAGAACTGGCTATAGCTATAGCTATATACATACTTGTACTTCAGCGTTCCAACGTTACGTGCCGCAGCATAAAAATGGAACAGGCAAAGATCTCTGGACTGGGCACTTAATGCTCCACTGATTGCACAACGATCGTTGGGTTTTTTTTGCGGCTGCTGCTGTAGGGAGCCCCCACCCAACCACCATAAAAGGGCAAAGACGAAGATACAATTGTATCTTGAGTCGGTGTCAGTAGGTAGACATTATGTGTATCTATGTGTGTCACAAATCGAAAGGAGCTGAAATTAAAGTAAGGCAGGAGGTTTCTTGTGCCGCTAACATATGTTTCTAGATCGCTTGCATCTATGTGTGTGTATGCATTTTTGTGGCCCCAGCCCCACTGTGCCCTTTGGGCTTGTCTCGGCCGCTGAAAGTGAGGCAACTTTGTTGCACGGTACGAAAAATTAAAAGTGATTTCTCAGCAAAAGGATGTATCGTGCCTTCATTTAGTTGCTTTTTGCTGCACAACTTGCTTTGATTAATCGCAAATCGTGCACACGCTATCACCCAGGGATCACGTTCGCTTTTTTCAACTTGTTTAAAAATAGCCAGAGACAGCGTCCCGATGCATTCGCTGAGATATGATGAACCTGGCCCTGTGGGCACTACATCAACAGAACTCGGAGTTATCAGCCGCATTGATCTGCATCAGTTGGAAACTAAGCTAAAACTAACTAAAAATTGTTTAAGAATAAAAAGAGTATCGAAGCCGGGACTTCCGGCTGAGAGCCGGATATGCTAGCTACTAAGAGCTATATGGCGCAGCTTTGACGATGGGATCTAAACCATTTACTTTGCCACAGAGATGGCGCGTATCTCATAACACCCCAGTCGTACTTTTCATCATGAACAAGAAAGAAAGTGGGTCAAGCCCGACTATAACATACTCAGTACCAAGAAAATTTGTCTTTTGATCATAACTCGAAAACCGTTCATCCGATCTTCTTCATTCCTTTGGCCAGTGGATAAGTTATCCTAATAACTAAATATGTTCAGAAGGAACAAGCCATCTATCTTCAAAACTGTGGGAGATATGACGTTTTTTCTAAATTGCGGGGGCGGGAGGGGGCGTGGCCAAAATTGAAAATAAACTTGATCTGCCTGCAGACATAAGAAGCATATGTCCCATACACGTCAAACCTCTATCTCTTACCATCTCTGAAATCTGTGCGTTCATACGGACAGACGGACAGACGGACATGGCTATATCGACTCGGCTGTTGATGTTGATTTAGATTATATATGCTTAATGGGGTCGGAGATGCTTCCTTCTGGATGTTACATACTTTTGCACAAACTTATAATACTCTATGTACCTACAGTACCGAGTATAAAAATCAAGAAGAAAAATTCTAAATTGAAGCAGAAATCGTGCTTGCCGATTAGGTGCTACATTTCTCTGGGTGTCAGGACAGACAGACAGACGGACGAGGCGAGGGACAGACGGACGGACGGACAACAGGACATGGCTATATCAACTCGGTTGTTGATGCTGATCAAGAATATATATACTTTATGGGGTCGGAGATGCTTACTTCTGGATGTTACATACTTTTGCACAAACTTATAATACTCTATGTACCTTCGGTACAGAGTATAAAAACATCATGTACATTCATGCCACAAAGTCTGACTGGAACGACACGACTCTAACACGTATGACATACAGGGTGGTCCCTCAAGTTTTTGGAATTTAAACTATTCATAATTTGACTTTAAAAACGTCAAATGTCAATCGGAAAGCGACTAATATTTAGTAAAAACTTTGACATTTACGTAATGGGTCGCTATTTGCTTGAAGAAAGTTGTGAAATATTAAAAACATATTTCCAAAGTGGTAAGTCCTCAGACTCAAACTGTGCGAAAAAATGTTCCGAAAACTCAATTACTGGATCATTTCGTGAAGCGAGTTCGTGAAACTGGAATGTTGCGGTGGATAAACCAACCCGTGTACGTACTCGTCCGTTGCGTTCGACCGAAAACATTGCTGCGGTTTCTGAAAATGTGCGTGAACAACCATCGACGTCAACTCGCCATCGATCTCAACAATTGGACATTTCGCGCACTTCTTTGATGCGAATTTGGCATAAAGACCTTGCCATGAAGCCATAAAAAGTTCAATTGGTGCAGCAGCTAAAGCCAATTGACCATCCTAGTCGTCTTCTGCGTCCTATCTTCGAAAATCGAATAATCAGCAATTATGGAGTTGTGAATTGGCTGCCAAGATGCTGTGCTCTGACACCGTTGGACTATTTTCTTTTGGGGAGCGGTCACGAACAAAATGATGAGCAAACAATCCTGAAACAATTAATTAGACTCGAGAACGAAATTCGAGTTGCTATTGCTGACATACGTGCCGAAACGATTGAAAATGTTGGATGGAATAGGATAGTTCCAAGTTTTTGTTTTTCATAAATAAATGACAAGAACCAACCTTGCCAATAAATGTTCAACCTTTGAAAAATATCCAGCCGTTTTTATACTCTGTACAGTAGGTACACAGAGCATTATAAGTTTGCGCCAAAGTATGTAACAGCCAAAAGGAAGCGTCTCCGACCCCATAAAGTATATATAATCGTGATCAGCATCAACAGCCGAGTCATGTCTGTCATGTCCGTCTGCCTGTCCTATGAACACACAGATCTCAGAGATGGTAAGAGATAGAGGTATGACTTGTATGGGACATTGGCTTCTTATGTCTGCAGGCAGGTCAAGTTTATTTTGAATTTTAGGCCACAGCCCCTCCCGCCCTCGCAATTAAAAAAAAAACCTCATATCTCCCACAGTTTTAAAGATAGATGGTTGGTTTAGCTTGACACTATTTAGTAATCAAGATAACTTATGGATCCGCCGAACATGTAATCATGAAGATCGGTTGTTTAGTTATAATAAAAACGAGCTCTTCAACTGCTACTGCAGCATCAAAATTTATGCTGAGCGTATAATTTCGTTGGTACAGAGTATGTTATAGTCGGGCTTAACCGACTTTCTTTCTTGTTTTAATCATACATATGATATTTATTCATATCTTTTGTATGATTTTCAGCTCAGTTGTCAGATTTAAAGGATATTAACGACATATCAAATGGATCATTCAATGGATAGTTTGTAATATTAATGTGGGAAGGTCTGTTTTAACCCTTTCCTGAACTTCAGCAAACAAATCCAAAAAAAAAATTGAGGAAAGTTAACTTCGGCTCGGCCGAAATTTTGTATACCCTTGCAGCACGTTTTTCTAACTAATTTAAAGGACATATCCACTGAAAACAAACAAGTTTTTCTCTATAAGACTACACAGAAAAAAATCAGATCAAATATCGAGTTGATCTTCCAATATAATTTCAAAAATATAAATTTTTAAATATCCAAGAGTCACTATTTAATATCAATATGATGCTGTTGTATTACATTGATACTAAAAATATTATATTAATAAGCGAAATTCTCACAGTGATATGAAAAATACCCTAGTGACGTGATTTCAGATCAAAGTAGACATCGAAAATCTGAGGGCAGAAAGAGACAAACAGAGTTTCTTAAAACAAAGAGAGACAGCTATAGTCCAACTCGAAAAAGGGCAAAAACAATGTTCATGACTCTGCCGCAGCTAGCGAGACAGCGAATACACTACCGATTTGTCTGTTGTTGCTTTCATTGCTGATTGCAATTCCCAACTGCTTAAAGCGGTGAGCGCATGGAGAGACATTCAAACAGCGACGGTCATTAGCGAAAAGCCTACTGAAAGTTGAATCGGGAGATTCATGAAACAGTACTGTGTAGGCAACCAGCTCTTTTTGGTGTATATAAATGCATAAGTTGTTTACAGTTGTGAACAAACGCAACTTTTCGGGACCCCGAGCCAACTAAAGTCACTAATTATTATTCAAAAACATCTTTGACAAAAATATAGCTTTGATATTATTAAATACACCATGTATTCAATTAATGTATTACCCCTTTGATATTATAAAACGAGAGCGTAAGTTAAAGTCGGCCCTGCCCGACTTCGAAATACCCGTTACTCAGCTCAGCTCGGATAAGTATGCAACATTTTTTTAACTCGGCCATTTATTATCCGATCCTTTTGAAAATTTGTGAGATTGTAGATATTGGCCACATATCTATTCATTCATTATTTTTTATTGCGGGGGCGGGTGTGGGTGTGGCCAAAATTTGAAACAAACTTGATCTGCCTAGAGACAATACTAGCTTACGTATAAAATTTGGTTGTTCTAGCTCTACTAGTCTCTGAGATCTAGGTGTTCATACAGACGGACGGACGGACGGACGGACGGACGGACGGACAGACGGACGGACGGACAGACGGACATGGCTATATCGACTCGGCTGTTGATGCTGATGAAGAATATATATACTTTATGATATCGGAGATGTTTCTTTCTGCCTGTTACATACATTTGCACGACTTTAGTATACCCTTTTTACTCTACGAGTAACGGGTATAAATATATATTAAATATTTCAGCCATGTCGTACAGGTATTGTGAAAATTCTGCATTGAAACTATAAAAATATATCAGGGATATTAACAAATATCAGATTGTTGATCTGAAACATTTCACATTGATATGTTCGAAATGTACGAGTGATATTTTCGATCATATCAACTGGGTATTCTTCAGATGAAGGCCGATTCGATATTGAAAAATACCCGATTGATACTAAATATTGTGATCTTTTTTTCTGTGTACTTTTCTGACTCTACTTTTGTATGACAGCTATACTATATAGATGTCCGATTTCGATCAAACTTAGTGGAATTATGGGAAAGCATAGCAAACTAAGAAATATTAAGTTTGGAGGAGTTTTCTTTGAAAACAAAAAAGTTTTTCTCACTAAAACCAGTTTCTAAAGCCGGTCATTCCTATAGCAGCTATATGTTATAGTCATCCGATTTTGACAAAACTTTAAAGAATTGTGTAAAAGCTTATACAATATATATGTGCCAGTTTTAAAGAGGTTTACATTAAAAATAAAAAAGTTTTTCTTACTAAGACTATTTTTCTAACCTTACTTTTCAATGGCAGCTATACTATATAAATGTCCGATTTCGACTAAACTTGGCAGAATTATGGAAAAGCAGAGAAAACTACTGAATACGGAGTTTGGAGACGTTTGCATTGAAAACAAAAAAGTTTTTTCTCTAGAACTACCGATCGTTCCTATGACAGCTATATGTTATAGTCATTCGATTCGGCCGGTTCCGAAAAATGTGCAGCGTATTTGTAACAGAAGACTTCGTGGAAAGTTTGGTCTCGATAGGCTTCAATCAGACAGAGGATATGGCATAGCAACGGACGGACAGACGAACATCTCTATATCGACTCAGGTCGTCATGCTGATCAAGAATATATATATAGTACTTTATGTGGTCGGAAATGCTTCCTTCTATGCGTTACAAACATCTGGACAATTTCAATATACCCTCTGCAAGGGTATGAAAAGGGCTTAAAATATTTCGTAGCTTGCGGGATCTTGAAAATTTTAGTCACACCCAACTCTCTCTATAGAGAGACCTATAGGTCTGTTCTTTCAACTCCTAAAAAACACTCAAGTTCTAAAGCTCTTTTTCGAGTTCGGCGTGTTGCGATGATCCATTCATCAAACCCGAAACCGGAAACCCAAAATCAAAACAGAGTAGAGGGATAATTTTTTTTTAGAATATAGTCTTATCACTCTCCAGAAACCCTTTCAATCATTAATCAACAAAGCACGTTTCCCTTTGGCTAACTCCTGCCTCCTGCCTCTACAGGTATCTCACTATTTTCGTTGATTTAAACAAAATGTAAATAGATTTTTATTTCTCATTTATTCAGTGTCATGCTCTATCATCATTAAAACGTCCAAATCGCTTCCTTTGTACCTCTATTTTTTCGGCAACAATTTGCTTATCTTGATTTTACTTCAGCGGGCAGGCACAAACCGCCAACAACTTGACAAGCAGCGGGAACGGCTATGAAAATCACTTGAGCGTGTTTCCTTTTGGCCCAGCCCCAGACCCAGAGACAGAACCTGGGTGTTGTTTAATGTTTTTTTGTGGCTTTTCATTGGCGTCACCTCTGGCCCCGCTGCTCAACATTTTCACACTCACTTCATTTAATTTAATTTGTGAATACGCTTTTTGGCCAACAACAGTATTAAATTTGATACCAGCCTAATGATGCTAGCCCCCCACTCTCCCCTCGATACGTGTGTGTGTGCCTAAGCATTAATTAATTTTCCGTTTAATGAAGCTGTTTGTCATTGCAAATTATAGACAAATTTTCTCGAGTGACAGCTGACAGCTGGAATTGTGACGATTAAGGTTGTTGTTGCAGCAGCAAGATTGTGAGATAGTGCGCTCCTTTTTTTTTTTTACTTTGTTTTGGTCAAGTGCCAAGCTTCAAGAAGAAGGGCTGGTCGATAAGATAAGGCAGCCTGTTGGCCACTGCGACGTAATCGAAAACCAGTTTTCGCCAGTTTTCAACTTGCAGGCCCAGTTTATGCATGAGCAGAAATAAAATTCATTATAGGGATTTTTCTTCGTTCATGGAGTATGTACCAACTACATTCATGCATATGTATAAAGGCGAGTGGTTTGGCAACCCTTTTTGACACACAAACAGTGAGGCAAGTTAAGTACATAAAAGCAAATGCATTATTACATATATGTACCATTGCAGACATTCGTACATACACAACACTTTATATATGCCGCGTTGCAATCACGCCGCTGTTGCATGTTGCATGTGCCCATTTGCACTTCACATTAGGGTGATTCAATGTGATATTTAATAAGGAATAAGGTCAAGCCTAACTTGGTGACTGCCAAAGTTGAAGATGGCGCTTCACAAACTGTGTAAAGTGTGACCGAAAGAGATATCTAACCATATTTAAGTTAGAAAAGCTTTTTATTGACACAACTTCTCGAACATCAGGCACACACACTACCCGCTGCACTACAAATGTACACATACAGGGTTGTCCATATTCGACGGACCCATCTGGCAACGCCATAACTTTTGACAGAGATGTCAGATCGCTTAATGACGGTATTGTACCCGCGTTTGAAGCGTCAGTCCAAGCAGATTTTTACCATGGAACAATACACGCCACGCGAGCGCTCTGAAATAGTTGAAATTTACATTCAACAGAACAAGTCAATTGTGAAAACTCAACGTGCTTTTAAAAAATTAAAAAATGTGAATAAGAAAACCGTAAATAAGCAAAATTGCCGTATTTACGCCACTGAAGATCAGCAGGAGATTCAAGAAGTGCCTCTTCATGACGAAAAAGTCACAGTTTGGTGCGGCGTTAGTGCGAAAACGGTCATTGGGCCGTTTTTCTTCCAAAATGAAAATGGCCATGCTGTTACCATCAACCAGGAGCGTTATCGCGACATGATGACCAATTTTGTGATGCCAATTATTCGTCGAAAGCGTATGAGGCAGTTCTGGTTTCAACAAGACGGCGCTCCACCGCACACAAGTCGCATAACAATCGATTTTCTGAAGAAATTGTTTCCGGGCCGTTTGATGTCGAAAAGTGGTGATTTGGACTGGCCACCGCGTTCGCCCGATTTGACGCCGCCTGACTTCTTCTTGTGGGGATATTTGAAGTCAAAGGTTTACGTTAACAAGCCAAGGACCGTAGAAGAGCTCAAGGACAACATTCGTGAAGAAATAGCCGCTTTTCCGGCCGAAATGTTGGCGAAAACGATGGAAAATGCTGCAAAAGGGCAGAATACGCCATCAACGCCAGAGGCGGCCATTTGAGAGATATCATATTCAAAAATTAATGTAAACAAATCTACTTGGAACAAATTATATGATTAAGATTGCCAACCGCCAAATTTTTCTTTTTTTCTTTGATTTTTTAAAAAAAAACATGGGTCCGTCGAATATGGGCAACCCTGTACTATTACCGTTTCCTACAATAAACCTTACCCTTACCTACTAACTCAGAGCTCACCAGGATGTATGGAAACCAGGGCTGCAAACCCAAAAAAATTCGTGGATCTCCGGCTGGCGACTATGAGACCAAAATTTACCAATGTTCAGGTTCAGAATTGGAGGTTCAAGGTTTTTTGGGCCAAGGTTTTGGTTCGAACCTTGGTTCAGCCAAGCTTTATACACGTTTATAACATATAAATTGTCTCGATTTTGGGTTGGGATGGGATTTCACAATACTTTATATAAACGGAAACACTTTCATACAGCTCATGACCATCAAAGCAATGACAAAGTGTTTCTACTTATATAAAAACATGTTGTGACGAAATAAAAACTTCGAAGTTCTGGATACAGCCCTTAAAGTGATATGCAATTTCGTAGTCCACATACGAAAAGTGTTTCCACAGTAATGTGGATAATTCCATCAGTTTAACAGAAGAAGTCACTGGGAAATAGTTCAAATCTATAATATTTGTTGAACCGAATCGAAATTTTGGTTTCGGATCGGGTTCAGGTTCAGCTTTAATACCTTTTAGGAGTTCGGTTCAAGGTTCGGTTCACTGCAATCTGAAAGTTGGAATTCCGGGCTCGAACCGGTTCGGTTCAAAATCGGTTTGCAGCTCTGATGGAAACACACTGCATCGCACATCTGAAACAATAATGAGAAGAGTCAGGATTGACGAAAATCCTAAACCTGCCCGCCGTGGTAATCCCACCCAATATTTGGAAGATCATTTTCATAAAAATCACCTTTATTAGTTTTTAGAGTCCTTTTCATGATCCAAAAGAGATGCCTATCGGTATGCGATTAATTGAGACTCGAAAATGTCTCACGAATATGCCTAAAATGTGATTTAGTGAAAAACGACCAAAAAAAGACTCTCAAATGACTCTCAAATGACTCGAAACTGATTGTAAACTGATCAGAAGAACGGTTTAAAAGCGACTCTTCAAGAAGAATCGCGGCTAGGTTACCATTTTGTACCAACTAAAGTATCATCTAGATCAGAAAATGGGCATGCGCCTATTTTAATCAGCTCTAGCACTCGAAAATGACTCGATCGTGAACGAAAATTACATAAAATGTTTGCTAGGCTCGAACTCACAGCCTCCACGCTGTAAGGCGACTCTCTAACATCAGCTGAAAGCTTAAACTGGCATTACCGCATTACGAACGTTAAGGAAAAGTGTCCTTCAATTTAGGCTGACTATTGGATTAAAAATAAACTGGCTGAAAATTGTTACAGTTAAAGTGAATGGGTTCTTTAGGCAACTTGACCCAAAATGGCGCGTATCGAAAATGGCGGACAACGCTAAGAGGCCATGTCATTAGTGTTCAATTACCAGAGGACATGAGCTGGAGTTTTTATAAGTTTTTCAGGTGGAAGAAGTTATTTGCATCCTTGATTCAGACTTGTCCTTCGTGGGTATACAAATATGAAAATTTTTCAGGAATATTTGACCTTAAAGTTAGGAATTTTGTTCCTAAATTTTGTTGCCTTATACCAAGGCTTAAATTACCTATAAAGTTAAGGTCATCCGCTAGCTTAAAGTAAGTTTAAGATGTCTTTAGACTCCATTTTTAGGCCAAATTATAATGAAATCTAAGCTTACTTTCGGTGTTTTAAGGCAATTTATTTTTTTGGGTGTGGATCAGAAAAAAACAAGAGCTTTGTACTTGAATTAAGTAAGAAGATCAAGTACCAAATTCGGATATCAAGTACGATTATTTTCAAGCAACTAAAACTAAAGGTATATTTCGGATTATTTTCAAATCTTTTTGATCACACTTTTAGACCAAAACGGTCTTAGTCTAGCCCGACTAACTCTCAAAATAATTACAAATTAATTTTCATTTTTAAATTTCAATAAATTTTGCTTTCAACCCAAATTCATTCTAGAATGCAAATAAGTGTACTTCGGCAGGTAAAAAATTTCTGGTTTCTGGTTTGAGCACAAAAAATTGTTTAACTATTCGCAATTTCTACTAAAACGAGATCCGACGATCAAGGTAGAATTACTATAGTTCGTAAATAAACCATAACTCTTTAACAAATGTGTTAGAACCAGTTGGGAATTTTAAGAACAGACTCGCTTAAAAATATTTCACTTTTTGGAGCTTGTAATACAAGACTATTTTGTACTCATTCATATTTCTTGAAATTTTAAACCCACTGTTAGTAAAAAATGTTCTTGATTCAAGAACGTTTGTTCTCATTTTAATAATATGTACAGTCGTTTCTCGGCTTTAAAAAGTTTCTTACTCTATTTAAGTACACTCAAGACCGACTATATCATACTCTGTACCAAAGAAATTATACGCTCAGCATTAATTTTGATGTTGCAGTTGCAGCTGAAAGCAGCGCTGCTACTGCGCAACAGCAGCGGACAGTCTTTTGATCATAACTCGACCACCGTTGATCTGATCTTCATCATTTCTTTGGCGGATCAATAAGTTATCCTGATTACTAAATATTTCTAGAAGGAACGAACCATCTATCTTTAAAATTGTGAGAGATATGAGGTTTTTTTCAAATTGCGTGGGCGGGAGGGGGCGTGGCCAAAATTGAAAATAAACTTGATCTGCCTGCAAATATAAGAAGTTTTTTTCCTAAACACGTCAAACCACTATCTCTTACCATCTCTGAGATCTGTGCGTTCATACGGAAGGGCAGACGGACATGGCTATATCGACTTTGCTGTTGATGCTGAACAAGAATATATATACTTTATGGGGTTGGAGATGCTTCCTTCTGGCTGTTACATACTTTTGCACAAACTTGTAATACTTGTAATACAGAGTATAAAAAGATATAGATTCTATACCGATCTAAGTACAAATATTTCCCTACAAGCAAATATTTGTTCCTCTGTTTCTGATAGTCTCGATCTCGCCGCCCTGAGACAAAGGTTTTTAAATCTTCTTTCTTACTGAGTAACCTTGCATTCTGTCTACAATCTTTAGTGTAATTTAACGCACTGTCACGCGTGAGGGCGATAGTCGTTTGCATTGAGATGCCATCTTTTGTGTTAAGTACTAGATCCTCACTTCGATTTCCAGAAAGGAAAG